>OU342742.1:399825064-400086310 GCA_910589775.1 Avena eriantha | reverse complement strand
ATACACAAGTGAGTATGTACGCAAGCTACCTTACAACAGTTCTCAGAGCCATTCCATCTAAAAGAAATAGAAGAACTTGCTGCAGGCCTTGGGGGTGGTGGAGGAAGAGCTTTGTTGTTCATGGGACAACTCCAGTGTTGATGCCCAGTGTTCCCATAGGTGTAACAAGCATCAGGTGGACGTGGAGCAGCATAGCCAGGGACTCCGCTAGGCGCTCCAGGGTAGTTGTGGTTGTAGCCCCTAGGAGCCACGGTGAAGGAGTTTGGTGGCCTTGCCGCGTAGCTTGACGGTATTGGTGGAGCCGGGAGTGACGGTCGGGTGTTAGGAACCCATGCGCGGCGCTTAGAAGGAGTTGTCATAGCTGAAGAGCTTGTTGCGTCACGGCTGTGTTTCTTGGACTCCTCAAACACTTGCCTACTTGCTTCCTCCTGTAGAGCTGTATGTTGGAGTTCTAGAAAAGTCCCCGGCCTTGCATGAGTGATTGCATATTTGATAGATGCATTGATCCCTTGCCTGAACCTCTTTTGCTTCTTCTTGTCATCAGAGATCTCATCACCACCATACCGAGAAAGATTCATGAAGTTTCTGATATAGGTATTGACATTTTCATTGCCCTGCTTGAGGTTGAGAAACACTTCTTTCATCCTTTCCATGACAATTTCTGACAGGTATTGCTCTTTGAAAGCCCCAGTGAACTGCTCCCAAGTAGGCTGAAAACCAGAGTGGTTTGCCTTGAGGTAATTCTTCCACCACAGAGCTGCGTCTCCCTTTAGAAGGTGAGTGGCACATTTTACCCATTCTTGCTCTGGAACATCAGCAGTCATCAGCAACCTTGACATCTCACGCAACCAATCATCAGCATCAAGTGGCTGATCAGACACCTCAAAGTGGCGCGGGTTGAACTTCAGAAAGCTTTTGATGTCTCCTCGCTTGGGAGGTGGAGGTAGCGGAACAAACTCATTCCTCCTGACACTTTCTTCAAAATGCTGCTGGCTTTGCTGCATTGTTCCCAAGGCATTAGCAATACTTGCCAACGCAGCCCCCAGTTCTGGTGGTATGTCCTCCTCAGAATGGCGTGGTGGTGCCATCCTGTGATTGATTTAAAACTCAAGTCAGTACCATAATGGAGAATAATAATAATCCAAAATAGTACCAAAATGGAATTAACCAAGATTAAAGGATACAAATTACTAAGATGATATTAAAATATCAACAAAGTTCAAAGCACCTAGAAGATATTAAGCATATCGCACACGACTGAACAAGGAGTGTGGTACACAAAGCTATCAAAGAAAAAAATTCCGCAAATTTCGTCATTAAAATACCAGTATATGCGCAAAACCACTTAACGAATCAAGATTAGTACTCTACCAATTCAATATACAAGAGCGAATGATAAAAGTAGTGGTATGGTCGCGACTCCATCCCGCACTCAAATCATTACTCCGCACATGAATAAGTAAAACACATATCCCAACTTCCTTCTTTCTAAAGATGAACCTAAAGATTAGCAACTATGGAAACAACACCCCAAACAAGATAGCGTTGGATAACAAAGAGTAAGACAGATCGCGCCGGTGTACGACGAATCAGATAGATCGCGTCGGTTTACAAAAGCCTGTCGGTATGGAATGTACCAACAGTTGATAACCAAAAGGCAGATAGCGATAACAAGTTGGATGCAACATATAGACAAGGAATTCACACACACTTATGGTACTACGGAACCCAGGACAAGTGAATCCTAGTTTCAATTTTTAGGAGAGGATTGAAAACGTTACACTTCCTTACCAAAAAAGGGTGGGTGGGTGGGTAAGAAGAAAAATGGAAGCAGTCCTACTCTCACGTTTTGTTTTTCCCTAGTATACATAGCTACCAAAAATATTTTCTAGACTTACAACGACCATTTGGCTGAGACCCTGAAGGGCGGGATGGCTCTGATACCAATTGTAACAACCTCAGACCCTACACTCTAAGATCAAGCCTGGATGAAACGGAAGTGGTTAAAATAGTACAACAGGGACCCAGGGGACCGCCCACGTGTAGACCCGTTGGCCGTCCTAACCACTTCCAAGACATCGGGACAAGAGCGAGCGGCGTAGGCAACAGGCAAAGAGATCAAATACATACACAAGTGAGTATGTATGCAAGCTACCTTACAACAGTTCTCAGAGCCATTCCATCTAAAAGAAATAGAAATATTGCAACGCCACACGGCAAGATCCAAATATCCTAGATATAGATAGTAGTTTAGGATAACTCCTCATACATCAAACATCAGAGGATCAGGCGGAAGCGGAAAACAAGATCCGAGTACGGATAAGAAGCAAATCGGCAAAAGATGCCACATAAATAAACACATCCCGCGGATCCCCATCCCCGGAATCTCTACACCGAGTGATCGTTGCCAACCTCATCTTTCTCCTCCACCCAGTATCCATCTTGCGAATACACCTGTTCATCTGAATCAAACAAATTAACGTGTGAGACCCTAGGGGTACTCAGCAAGTCTTTATGCCTCTAAAGGGGACATATACCTGGGGTGACGCAATTGTAGCAAAAGATAATAACTAACAAGTCTATAGATACTCGCTAACCATCCGCCTAACCAATGATAGACGGATGTCCGTTAATTAGTAACAACAGTTATGACAGTATAAAGTAACAGATCCATCCTCCTTCTCGCTTACCAACGAGAAAGCGGACGAATAACCCATTCGTTGGCAGTTTTATTAACAATTCCATGAGTATTGCGCTATTTACTAGTCAGGTATTTAGTCAAATTTAAAGCGGTACTTTAGTTATACTTGTGTATGATCGAGAAACTGTGCTCCAAGTCATCCATAACCGCGGACACCCTGTAGGGGTGCACAAATAGCAACACACACTCGATCAACCTCGGAAAAACCAACTCAAAACCCAACGAGGCATTCACGACAAATCGATCATAGGATTCATAAAATATTTCAGGGGGCCACCCCACTAAGCTACCCGCAACAAAGTTGGCTGGCTCCGGAACGGACCCAGGGTTTGTGTGGACGGCGGTAAACGACTGGGAACCCGAAAGTGTGACTGGGCTTGTCAATACAGCGAAACCGTGTCACGATCCAAAACAGTACAGGTGCTCCACGCACAATCGTAAATAAAACAGTAAAGCATGGCAAAAGTACAGGATAGTAATAAAACCCCAAACTATTTTGTGGCCCCAAGAAATAGAAATGAATCAAGCTCTGGCTCAGGGGGGTCCACGGCCTCCCGGATGTGGATAGTGCGAATAGTCAAGGAACAGGAATCAAGTACTCGGGGTCCTACAGGACACAAGTGAGCATGAAAAATCAAATAGCAGATATTGCCCACCGGTGCCTCTTTCCTTAGTTATCCCATTACTACTCCGGTTAAGTTGTTTAGGTACCTCGTTATCCATTAGACACTCACATACCCTAAACATGCTGTTCTACGACTCGCATGGCTCAAACAACTCTTGTAGTAATGGTTCATGGGATGGAGGAACAAGTTTCGGTGGGGTTTAAAAGTAAAGGCTATGCAGTACTTGGGGTTCCATTTAATGTAATCGCGACACAATGATGCAAGAATAAGATAGAGGCAATAGGTACTATATGTATGCAAGCATGTGGTAGTGCTTGCCTGGCAGCTCAGTTGAAGCGAGAGCGGATCTGGGTAGTACTCCTGGGATTCCTGATATTTCCCCTACTCGGCGTCTATTCGACGAAGAACCAAACAAACAAGGGCCAACATAAATAAAGTGCACAAGCATATGAATAAAATGCGACAAGCAAACAAGCATGCCATGATGAATGATGCACAATTTACATGGCAATAATGTAGCATGGCATGGATGAGGTGTGGGGTACAAGAATAAAGCATTTTATTAAGTTTTAGTCATGTTTTGCTCCCATATAACTTGTTGTCCACTTAATATTTAGATGATGCATGCGATTCAGAACACGGACTGCATAAACAGAACGGGCTCGTCGCGTTGATCGATTTAGACATATTATTTGTCAAATTTGGAGTTGTAGATTTAAAGTTATTAATTAATTGAGAAAAGGCATTTTATTGCAAATTTAATCATCTCGAAAATTTAAAGTGGTCAAACATTATTTTGAATGGCATATTTGAATTCCTCACATTTTTCTGATTTAAAAACATATATTATTTGTCAAATTTGGAATTACCAATTAAAAGTTATTAATCTCTGAATTTAAAATCATATTAAACATTTCTGAAACATTTTTATTTTAAACAAAAAAGGACAGACACTTTTTATACACAAACGAAACTAGCCTCTGCAGCTGACCGGTGGGGCCTGGGCTGACTCAGCGCTCGGTGACACAGCGGGATTGGCTCGGATTTTTCTCACCGCGCGTTTGCCGAGCCACCGAGACCGACAGGTGTGGTTGGAGGTCATACGGGCCCACTCGACAGTGGCTGAGCGGGCGCGTGCCACGCGGCAAAACCAGGGACCGCGGGTTGAGGCCCAGACCTTGCGGGTGCCTTTTTGTAAAACACCACGGCGGCTGACAGGTGGGGTTCGGATGGAGTGCGGGGTGATGAATCAAAAGCTGCGGTACCTTTTTGTTAAAAGGCCACAGAGGCAGACAGGTGGGACCTGGGGGAGCGCGGGTTTGAGGGAGTAAAAAGGTGGGGGGGTTTTCTGAAAGATGTACACAACTACTGTTTTTCTTCCAGGGTTTACTGACGAAACTGTCGGTCGACGGCGCACGGCGCAGCGGGGGCTCGAACTCGCGATCAATCGATCATGCGCAGGTGGCGGCGACCGCTGGGGCTGGCTTGGGTTGTTGGTGGAAAAGGGCTACGCGGCTAGAAGTCCCTCTACAATGCCACGGCAAGGAAAACCGACCGCGAACGCCAGCGCACAAAGGGCGTTCGTCAAAACGAGTGACACATTCAGGAAGCGAAGACGGCCAAGAGGGTGTCAGGGAGGTGCAGCCGCTCACCGCAGTGGGGTTGGTGGAGCTGGATCGGGCCGAGAAGTGGAGAGTCGCCGGAGAAGCAGGCGCACCGCCGGTTAGGGTTTCTCTCGGGCGACGTCGGCATGCCGCGGGGGTGGGCTTGTCCTCCTCGACGCCGTGAACAGGGGAACGCCGGGGACCTTGTGGCCTTCCTCGACAACCTCGATGCCACGCCCGCCTCCTCGATCTGGTGTAAGTGGTGGATGCCGACGGTGGTGGCTGGAGGTGGTATCATATACATGATGGATATTTGTTTCGAGCTAACAAACTATGTATTCCAGAATCGTCGTTGCGTTTGTTCTTAGTGCAGGAATCACATGTTGGAGGTTTGATGGGTCACTTTGGGTGTGAGAAGACGTTGCTCATGATTGCTGATCACTTTTATTGGCCCAAGATGAGGCGTGATGTGACAGATTTGTGAGCCGATGTATTACATGCCACAAGTCGAAATCTAAGCTGAAGCCTCACGGTTTGTATACACCTCTCTCTGCACCTACTATTCCATGGGAAGACATTAGTATGGATTTTTTGCTAGGTCTACCTAAAACTCAGAGAGGTCATGATTCTATATTTATGGTAGTGGATAGGTTCTCTAAGATGGCTCATTTTATTGCCTGCCACAAAAGCGACAATGCGTCGCATGTTGCTAACCTGTTTTTCAGGGACATCGTGAGATTACATGGAGTACCAAAAACGATTGTTTCTGATCGTGATGTGAAGTTCATGAGCTACTTTTGGAAGACCTTATGGGGGAAGCTAGGAACGAAGCTGCTGTTCAGTACTACATGTCATCCCCAAACAGATGGTCAAACGGAGCTGGTGAATTGAACATTGTCAGGGCTGCTAAGGACCATGATTAAAAAGAATCTGTGGGATTGGGAAGAGTGTTTGCCACATGTTGAGTTTGCTTATAACAGGTCCGTGCATTCAACTACTCAGCTTTGTCCTTTTGAAGTGGTATATGTTTTCAAGCCATTGATGCCACTTGATATGTTACCTCTACCATTACATGAGAGAGTTGATATGGAGGCATCAAAACATGCTGATTATGTGAAGAAAATACATGAGAAGACTCGAGAGGCTATAGAGAAGAAAGGCAAGAACATTGCTACTGCAAGGAATCAAACAAGGAAAGAAGTGTTGTTCGAGCCTAGAGATATGGTTTGGGTGCATCTACGCAAGGATAGGTTCCCACTACTTTGAAAGTCAAAATTGAAGCCACGTGGTGCTGGTCCTTACAAGGTGTTAGCCAAGATTAATGATAACGCCTACTAGGTTGATATACCTATTGAGGAGTTTCGTGGAGTTACCAACAGTTTCAACGTTGCTGATTTGTCACCATATGCTGGAGAAGACCTTGGAGCGTCGAGGTCGACGCCTTTTGAAGGGGAGAGATGATGAGGACATCCCTACAATTACACCTACCCAGTGACTACTGAAGGTGCTACAACTGTTGCAAGAAAGGACCAGTCCAATGAGATTAGAATTGGACCTATTACAAGAGCTCGTGCTAAGCTACTTGAACAACAGGTGAATTTACTCCTAAACGAATCTGGTACTTTGATTGATGAGAACTTCATACTGCCTAAATCTATGCATTTATGTATGATTAGGTTCGTTGGAGAAACAAGCATGGCGCGAGGAGGAGAAGGGCTACAAGAGAAGCCCAACATGATGATCGCCCAAGGATGCGCGAGGGAGGAGCGGGAGGAAGGCGCAATACAAGCAAGGTAGGTCATCGAAGAGAAGGAACATTCAATTCGGACAAACAGAAGTCCTGGAATTTAAACGGACATGGATTCCTCATACGAACTCCAAATCAAGAATATAAGCACTTGTTGGATAGATAATTCCAAGATCTTTCCAATGAGTACTTCCACGTCTAAAAGACCCCGGATAATCCGTCCCCCACACCCCGGATAATCCGGCCCTGCTCTGGAGATTTGGCAAAGGACATCGGCGCGACATTCTGTCCCGGGGCGGATATTTGACCGGACTTTTCCCCCAGAAAATCCGGCCCCCGGATAATCCAGCCCTCTTAGACCGGATAATTCGGCGCAAAAAGTTCCCATCAGATCCGGACGGATCTGACTGTATCAGACACGTTTTTGTTTCGCGTTTTTTGGACGTTCCGGCGGCCATATAAGCCTAAGAACGCCCTCTAGTTTAGGTTAGACCACGTTAAAACTATTTTTGAGTTGTTTCTTTCATAGAACCTCAAGAATTACCCTGTGATCGATTTTACCAACTATAATTGAGTGTGATCTGTTGTTCCATCGGGAATTAGTAGATTGCAAACTACTGTTCGTGGTCGACGGCTGCATGCGCAAGACCTGTTGCATTGGCATTAAGGATCGAGCGGGAGAGTTCATAGCTACAGGCTAGTTATCAATCATCCACCATCATCACCGCCATCCGCTTACTAAGAAGATCGGGCCACCCCATATCAAATGTGGTTTGGAAAACAACACAGCAATGACACTCCATGTGTCAAACCATGGTCAAAAAGCCAAGAACATGTTGGAATGCAATTGCCAAATGCAATGCAGCACCAGTGTGACAGAGGCTACATCACCACACGGACTTGAGTGTGTGTGGTCATGTAGATCAATGTGGTTTGGAAAAGAACACATTCAATGACAGTCCTTGTGTCAAACCATGGTCACAAAGCCCAAGAACATGTTGTAATGCAATTTCCAAATGCAATGGATCACCAGTGTGTCAGAGGTTGCATCACCACACCGGCTTGAGTGTGTGTGGTCATGTAGATCAACGTGGATTGGAAAAGAACACATGCAATGACACTCCATGTGTCAAACCATGGACACAAAGCCCAAGAACATGGTGTAATGCAACTCTCAAATGCAATGGAGCACCAGTGTGAAAGAAGTTGCATCACCACACCGACTTGAGTGTGTGTGTGGCCATGTGTATCAGTGTGGTTTGGAGAAAAACACATGCAATGACACTCGATGTGTCAAACCATGGCCAGAAAGCCCAAGAACATGTTGGAATGCAACTACCAAATGCAATGGAGCACTAGTGTGAAAGATGTTGCATCACCACACCCACTTGAGTGTGTGTGTGTGGTCCTGTGGATCACTATGGTTTGAAAAACACATGCTACGACAAACCATGTGTCAAACCATGGTCACAAAGTCCAAGAACATGTTATAATGCAACTACCAAATGCAATGGAGCACCAGTATGAAAGAGGTTGCATCATCACAACCACTTGAGTGTGTGTGGTCAGATGGATCAATGTGGTTTGGAAAAGAACACATGCAATGACACCCCATGTGTCAAAGAATGGTCACAAAGCCCAAGAACATGTTGGAATTCAACTACCAAATGCAATGGAGCACTAGTGTGATAGAGGTTGGATCACCACACCCACTTGAGTGTGTGTGGTCATGTAGATCAGTGTGCTTTGGAAAAGAACACATGCAATGACACTCCATGTGTCAAACCATGGTCACAAAGCCCAAGAACATATTGGAATGCAACTGCCAAATGCAATGGTGCACTAGTGTGAAAAGGTTGCATAACCACACCGACTTAAGTGTGTGTGGTTTGGAATAGAACACATGCAATGACACTCCATGTGTCAAACGATGGTTAGAAAGCCCAAGAACATGTTGGAATGCAACTTCCAAATGAAATGGAGAACTAGTGTGACAGAAGATACATGAGCACACCCACTTGAGTGTGTGTGGTCATGTGGATCAATGTGGTTTGGAAAAGAACATACACAATGACACTTCATGCATCAAACCATGGTCATAAAGCCCAAGAACATGTTGGACTGCGACTGCCCAATGCAATGGAGCACTAGTCTGAAAGAGGTTGCATCACCATACCCACTTGAGTGTGTGTGTGTGTTCATGTGGATCAATGTTGTTTGGAAAATAACACATGCAATGACACTCGATGTGTCAAACCATGGCCAGAAAGCCCAACAACATGTTGGAATGCAATGCAAAATGCAATGGAGCACTAGTGTGATAGATGTTGCATCACCACACCCACTTGAGTGTGTGTGTGGTCATATGGATCACTGTGGTTTAGAAAAAAACACATGCTATGACACACCATGTGTCAAACCATGGTCACAAAGTCCAAGAATATGTTGGAATGCAACTACCAAATGCAATGGTGCACCAGTATGAAAGAGGTTGCATCAGCACAACCACTTGAATGTATGTGATTTGGAAAAGAAAATATGCAATGACACTCCTTGTGTTAAACCATGGTCACAACGCCCAAGAACATGTTGGAATGCAACTGCCAAATGCAATGGAGCACTAGTGTGACAGAGGTTGCTTCACCACACCTACTTGAGAATGTGTGGTCATGTAGGTCAACGTGGCTTGGAAAAGAACACATGCAATGACAGACCATGTGTCAAACCATGGTCGCAAAGCCCAAGAACATGTTGGAATACAACTACCAAATGCAATGGAGCACCATTGTGAAAGCGGTTACATCACCACACCGACTTGAGTGTTTGTGTGGTCAGGTGGATCAATGTGGTTTGGAAAAGAACACATGCAATAACACTCCATGTGTCAAACCATGGTCAAAAAGCCCAAGAACATGTTGGAATGCAACTGCCAAATGCAATGGAGCACTATCGTGACAGAGGTTGCATCACCACACCCACTTGAGTGTGTCTGGTCATGTGGATCAATGTGGTTTGGAAAAGAACACATGCAATGTCACTCCTTGTGTCAAACCATGCTCACAAAGTCCAAGAATATGTTGGAATGCAACTACCAAATGCAATGGTGCACCAGTATGAAAGAGGTTGCATCAGCACAACCACTTGAATGTATGTGATTTGGAAAAGAAAATATGCAATGACACTCCTTGTGTTAAACCATGGTCACAACGCCCAAGAACATGTTGGAATGCAACTGCCAAATGCAATGGAGCACTAGTGTGACAGAGGTTGCTTCACCACACCTACTTGAGAATGTGTGGTCATGTAGGTCAATGTGGCTTGGAAAAGAACACATGCAATGACAGACCATGTGTCAAACCATGGTCGCAAAGCCCAAGAACATGTTGGAATGCAACTACCAAATGCAATGGAGCACCATTGTGAAAGCGGTTACATCACCACACCGACTTGAGTGTTTGTGTGGTCAGGTGGATCAATGTGGTTTGGAAAAGAACACATGCAATAACACTCCATGTGTCAAACCATGGTCAAAAAGCCCAAGAACATGTTGGAATGCAACTGCCAAATGCAATGGAGCACTATCGTGACAGAGGTTGCATCACCACACCCACTTGAGTGTGTCTGGTCATGTGGATCAATGTGGTTTGGAAAAGAACACATGCAATGTCACTCCTTGTGTCAAACCATGCTCACAAAGCCCAAGAACATGTTGGAATGCAATTTCCAAATGCAATGGAGCACTATTGTGATAGAGGTTGCATCACCACACCCACTTGAGTGTGTGTGGTCATGTAGATCAATGAGGATTGGAAAAGAACACATGCAATCACACTCCTTGTCTCAAACCATGGTCACAAAGCACAAGAACATGTTGGAATGCGACTGCCTAATGCAATAGAGCACCAGTGTGAAAGAGGTTGCATCAGCACACCGACATGAGTGTCTGTGTGGTCAAGTGGATTAATGTGGTTTGGAAAAGAACACATGCAATGACACTCGATGTGTCAAACCATGGTCAAAAAGCCCAAGAACATGTTGGAATGCAAATGCCAAATGCAATGGAGCACCAGTGTGATAGAGGTTGCATCACCACACCGACTTGAGTGTGTGTTGGGTCATGTGGATCAATGTGGTTTGGAAAAGAACACATGCAATTGAAAGAACATTTTATGATCCCCTGTATTTTGTGTTTTAGATAACAATGCCAAGGATTATTTAATTGTGTGTTTAGCGTGCAGAACAATGTTTCCACCAAAATTCTGCTAAACCAGGATTGGGGGGATTATCCACCCCTACGAAGGGCCAGATTATCCTCCCCACCAAGTTCGCCAAAGCCAGCAAGGCACGTCATGTAGGTAGGGGGCGGAGTTTCTCCCCAGATTAACTGGCCAGGGCCGAATAATCTTCCCCTAGGTCTTTGTGAATGCCACCAAGGCACGTCACATAGTAAGGGTGCGGAGTTTCTCCCTGGATTAACCGGCCAGGGTCGGAGAATTTTCCCAGGTCGAATAATCCGCCCCTCCAGATTTTTTGGCAAAGGCAACCAAGGCACATCACGCAGTGAGGGGCTGGACTTTTAGTCCGAATTGTCTGAGCTAGGGCCGGAGGTTTGCCCTGGCCGGATAATCCGGACCCTACTTAGGTCGGCTAATCCCACCCCCAATTCATCGAATGACGGATTTTCGAGTGGGGCTATAAATAGCCCCTCAGATCGCCATTTCAGATTGCTTGGATCCTACGAAAAGGCTCTTCCCAGATCATATCGATTCAAGCGCAATATCCATCTTCAACCACTCAAAGTCTCTTGGCTCCGGGGAATCAATGGAGGAGACTTTGATCTACATCGGCATCCATCAAGATCTTCAATTCTGCTCCATTCACTTGGAGGATTCTTGATCTAGTGTTTCTTACAAATCTCTAGATCTCAATTTCAATTATTGATTAACTTGTTATTGTGGTAGTTTGTTGTCATCACGACAGCCTCCAATTTAGTTGTGGATGTGTGCCCCGTTAGAGTTGTAAAGGAACCAGTTCCCACCTAGAAGGGTGCCAAATAGTGGAAGGTGGATCAAGCCTTTGGTGGCGAGATCCTTCGGAGAAAAGGGTGAGGCCTATTGTGGCATGGTGGTCTTAGTACCGCCCACCCCTCCAACGCAAGCGTACTTCCCTTAACAAGGAAGGGACTACGGTAAAACAAATCCTGTGTCTCCATGTGCTCCAATATAGTTACCTTGTTCCACTCTCTCCGCCTTTACTCGCTTAGCAGTTAGGTTTACATATAGGGAATTTCTCGTAGTTGCATATCTAGAGAATTTACCTTTGTGTTAAGGCTAAAATTTAAAATAACTAAAAAATTGGTGTCGCACCTATTCACCCCCCTCTAGGTGCCCATACGATCCATTTCAATTGGTATTAGAGCCTCGACTCATTATTTGGGCTTTATTGCCTAAGAGAGTACAGTTACTAAGGGAGATGGTAGTGAGGTTGTGGACAAGGTAACCATGGATGATCTCAAGACCTTGGAAACAAGCTTGATTAAAACTGTGGAAACCCAAATGTAAGAGATGCGTGAAATGATAGCGCGTCTCATGCCACCCACAACCACTCCTCCATCTTCCACTGAGGCTTCAACTCCTATTACTAAGGATAAAGCTAAGGCTAACTTCGAAGAAAAGGAGTTGGATAGTGAAAATAAAAATAAAGGTTCCTCTTACACTAAGGGAAGTGTTAAGGAGGACTATAGTGAGGTTTCTCACTTATATTCACCCAATCCACCAATCCCGCACCCTCATATAAACAATAGGGGTGATCCACCCAATCTTACTGCATCATCCTTTAAACAATGAATTTTTTGATGAAATCTCATGTGTGCAGTTCGTCCATTGAGTTGTGGAGAATCATTGAAGTTGGTCTCCATATTGGGAATCTGAACAATTTGATAAGGACAGAGGTTGTTGATAGTCAACTCAATGCAACCGCTCTACACAGGATTAAGTTTAGTATGGGTCCCGAGGACATGCCACACATTGAAAATTTCAGCACCGCTAGGGAAGCTTGGGATGCCCTCACCGACTTGTTCATTGCAAATGAGAGCATGAGAAGAAATAGGTATGTTGTTCTAAGCAATGAAGCTGAAGGGTTCTATATGTTGGATGGTGAGGACCATGAAGATATGTATAGAAGACTCAAGGGAATTGCCACCACCATTTGGAAGCATGGTGCCACACATGTTGATGATGCATGGATCACGAGGAAATATGTAAGTGCACTTATGCCATTTGAGCCCACAAATTTGAAGAGCTTAGAAGGTAGACATAACTATCACCAAATGACTTCCAACGAAGTCATGCAAGAAATGGCTGCATTCAAAGTTGCAGCAAAGAATGCCGAACATGCTCGTGCTAGAGAAATTGGGATGCGAAAAGGTGTGAATGTTGCTTTGAAGGCCAATCTCATTGATCAAGAAGAAGACGATAGAAGCTTGGACATAGTATCCATGAGCTGTCCCGAGGAGTTCAAGTTTACTCATGCTGACTACATGGCATTCTACGCAAGAAATTTTTGGAAGGACCTGGCCAAAGAAAAATTGGAACTTGAGCGCAAGAATGGGTCAAGTGGAAGGAAAGAAAACGGTCCAAAACTGAGGTCTTGCTACAATTGTGGTGACCGTATGCACTTCGTAGCTGAATGCCCCTATCAAAGTAGAGAAGACCATGGGGAAGACTTGTTCTCAAGGAGAAATCAAAGGCTCCTCGCAAGAAGCGATTTGTCAAGAATAATGGTTCTTACAAGAAACAACCAAAGATTGTGTTGGTAGCCCAAGGGGAGTACTCATCCACAAGCGAAGATGAAGAAGGTGATGATAGCTCAAGAGAGGTGGTTGCAAAAGCCACTACGTTTACACCAACTGCTTCACTCTTCGATTCAGCAAATGAGAATATCTACAACAAGAACGTCACTTGCCTCATGGCAAGAGGTTCCGAGGTATCACCTTCCATCACTTGCTTTCCTAAGACTACCATGAATACCGATATGGATGATGGCACTAGTCTTGAGGTTAAGGAAGAAGTTATTGTAGTAGTTTGTTTTATAACTAACTTGCAAGGTGAATGCAAAATTCATTTTGAGGCTCTCATGAGTCAACTTTCTCACTCGGAACACCTCATTGAAGAAAAGGGAAAAATTGAAAGGGAGGATGCATTGGAAATACATCCTTGAAAAATGCTCTAGAAGAAGAAAAATAAATTTATGCCTCCCTTGAAGAGAGACTTGATTCAATTAATTAGTCCAATGATGTACTCATGGCCAAACTTGTGAAGGAATGGGATCATGCTATTGCTAAGGTAAAGAAGCTAAACAAAGAGAAGGTTGAATTTGGGGCTACTCATGCTAGACTTTACAAGAAGTATGAGGCACTTGACATTTCTCACAAGGCTATGGAGAGTGAATACTCTATTCTCAATGAGTCTCACGACCAGCTCCAAACTCGACTAACCAAGTATGATGTCCCTAGCACCTCTACACCGATGTGCAATCATCAAGACTTTCTTCAAGAAAATGCAAGGTTGAAAGTTGAGCTTGCCAGGTCATCTCAGCCCAAATGTAAGAAAGTCCTTGATGAGATCTTGACTAAGCAAAGGACAAAAATGGAACGGAGGGATTTGTCTATGTTCCCAATACTAAGAAGAAGAAGAAACAGAAAAAGAAGACCAAGAATACTCAAGCCAATACAAGCACCATTGAAAAGAACATCACGAAGGACAAAACTGATTATGATGGTTTTGTAGGGTCTAATAATCCTCATTATGAGTTATTTCGTGATTATTATGGTGACGTTTATACTAGTTATGTAGGTCCTTATGATAATTACATTGTTTGGTGATACCTTCGATCCGGATTACGGATGTAGTATAGATTCTTTTTACCTAGTAGACCTAGGTTATCGAATCCTCGGGAAGCGAATGCATAGTGAAGTTACTTTAACGGACCTTCGAAAGTTTTAGAATTCCTTTTGTATTTTCACCGGACCAATAGTTTGCATCTTTTTGTTGTTGTCGATGATGGAGAGAGAGGGCCTAGGGCATTCGGTTTCACATGTAGCTGTGCAAAACATCTTATGGGAATAAAAGATAAAGATAAAGTATGCATGTAATTGTTACAACAAGATAAATTATATGTGGGAAGTGCATCCATAATTGCTATTGCCTCCGCAATCGGTTATAGAAATAACCTACTAGTCTCATCCATATAAGAAAGAGAACTAATGATATGCATAGTGATGTCACCGTTAATCCCATGTAAATCCCTCACATACAGTCGTACTACCCCTTCTGTCACTAGGGTTCCCAAGTTGTAGATCAGTCATTACTCATACTCCCTATACCTGTCTCAACCCTCGGGGTCTTGGGTACCTGAGAAGTACTTAGATTGAGGCAAGAGAGGATACAATAATCATCATGTCATACAAACTAATACATGATCCCATCTATGATAAATAACATGCACAAATGCTACATGGCTAGGCCGAAGCCCTTAGCCCAAGGAGAAATATTCACACATAGAGATGAGATCAAAAATCACAAATATTGTATTGAAAATAAGAAGATTGATAGCAATAGTCTTACAATGTCACCAATCGAAGAAAATATCTACTGTTACAAGTGGTGGACTATGGCTATGGAGATGGAGAAGGGTTTTGAGATCTGGAGGCGGCTGGTGATCTAGGGCAGGCGAGGTCGGAGGTGTCTGGTTGTCGGGGGCTTGTTTTCCTGTCGCCCGAGGCTTCTTTATATAGGGGTCCCTTCACAAAAGTTGTTCTGTTTGACCTAACGATGGCGGCTCCAACTATACGACCGGAGCATATGGCCTGAATTTTCCTCCGGTTGTATAGTTGGTCGTTGAAGCGTCTACCTCCACTTCACGGCTCCTGGTTTCTTCTGGTTGTTGGAAATCTCGTATCTTGGACTTTAATGTAGTGATTCCCATCTTCAAACAACATTATCTGCATAGGAAAAATATAAAAAGAAAGGATTGCATACCTCTTTGAATATTGGGCATTAGTGGTAGGGTTAGAGAGATATTTCATCAAAATATGAATAATATCCAATTTAAATGTGGACGTAGATGGATATATTTCAGAGCCATCAACCTCCCCAAGCTTAAA
Source organism: Avena eriantha (assembly GCA_910589775.1). NCBI lineage: Eukaryota > Viridiplantae > Streptophyta > Magnoliopsida > Poales > Poaceae > Avena > Avena eriantha. The sequence goes on along the minus strand of OU342742.1, from coordinate 400,070,469 downwards.
CTTGATCGTCCACGAGCAAGAAAACCAAAACCAAAAAGAAACTCAACATTTAAACTAAAATAACGAGATGGTGATCTTACTCATGATTAGTAATCTCATGTTTCCTCCACTTCATAAATCTGAAAAACTTCAGCATAGATAGAGTAATTGCAAGCAAATCATACGAGTTTTATGCATCCTTAGAGTGCAACAAAATTATCGTTAACATGGATTATTCAAATGAGTAAACTTTATTCCATGTCACGTAATCAACTCATAGGCTTGCCTTTGAACAATAAAGTATAATCATGTAAATTGAGAGTGTGAGAGTTGTCATGAAAAGAATATACACTAGAGTATCTCAATTCTCGCACATCAATAAATCAAGACTTTTCAAGCATTACTTTTCTATTCACTGTCCTTCAAGAATTTCAGTTCTTGGGTAATTGAGAGCATGCCAAAGATTTTTATTAGTTTATCGGGCTGTGATGGACACTCGTGGCATCACTAAGGTTTTTGTTCCTTTTGCATAATGATTACTCATAACAGCTAGAGGAGTGATTCCATCATGATTACAACTACCCGGGATTTCCAAGAATCTAACCCACTATAGCATTTCTACTACAAGTGTTTAATCAACTCATAGCTGAAATCTAGGAGTTTCCTCCATGAAGATCGTTCATAGGCCAGTGGAGTTGTTGGCATCCCATGAAGTTGGACACGCATAAAGATATATCATTCTAATGATTAACAAGTCAAACTTTGGCATACTCACAAAAACCGCTAAACATTAATTCAATCGAACATATTCTTTTGATGAGAGCTATCAAGTCAATGAACATTTTTAGTTGTGTTGAGTGTCTCTAGAAATAAACCTTCAAGACTAAGCACTACAACACCCAAGCCTTGAATTGTGAGACTTTTTCTTATTACAATTGTTTAGCAAATATTTAGGCAAGACTTGGTTAATTACGAGAGATGGAACAAAATGTACCCAATTAAATACCCATGCAAACAAAAATCTTACTACAGTACAAAGACTCACTCCACCAATATAATATCTCGAGATTTACTACTAACTAGGATGGGTTTATCAAACTTCAAGAGTGGGGAGTCATAAGGCATACCTCTCATGTTTGGTTCCACTTCTCTCTTCCTTTTTTATTTGTTTCTTGGAAACTTGAAGTCGATCACTCTCCTGCAAACATAAGAACCTCAAGGCGAAAAGAAAAGAAAGAAGGAAAATAAAGAAAAATGGAGAATTTTTTTTGTTGTTTTTAAGAGAGGGAATTTAAAGAATAGAAAATTGGCGGCAAAGCTCGGCTAGAAAATCTTGATAACAAAAATAAAGAACTAAAAAAATACAGTGTCAGGGAAACCAACACGAGTGCTTATAAACTAAAATAAAAACACAACCTCGAAATAAATAAAAGCAAATGAAGGCGAAATAGAGATACATGAGCAAACTTTCCCAAGCTTAGGATTTTTGCAAGCCCTTCAAATCATTGTGGTGGCGGGAAAAGTCGTTACTCCAATTCGCAAATTGATTTGAGAGGTTACTAGTTGATTCTCGGAGGTTCAAAGAGAGGCTATGCATCCTCTCCACAGCCCCTCCAAGTCCTTGGAAGTCTTGGTATGTAACGAATCGAGTTTGTGGCTTCTCCTCTTGATAAGGAGCTTCTTGCTCCTCCCCTCATCCTCCTCGGGAATCTCCTCCTCGGGTTGGTGTTGCTCAACCTGCAAGTCATATAGCAAACATCCTTCCTCGAAATAGAAAAGACCATTAGGCATAGGAGCAGGGTAGAGACACCCAGCTCCAGCAATATGCAGGTAATAAACACCACCTCTCCTAGTGAGCATTCCACAAGCTTTCAAAGTGGAGAAACCAACACGTCGCTCACCTAGCATGGGTTGCAGCTCACCTAGGTCGATGCCTAGGGCACTAGCAAGCACGGTGATGACGCCTCCACCTGTGATTGGTCCTTGGCTTTGGGAGGCTTGGTGCTCCAAGTAGCACACAAGGATGGTGCCCAAGTTGAGTGACAAGCCGCCAGTTGATATAAGCAGCCTTTGAAAGGACTAAGATGTCCTCCTCATTGAGTCTTGTGAACTCATTACGTGCCTGCAAGTGTTAGCAATAAAATAGAACAAATAGCGAATTGTAGGATGTTGAATATTCTTCCCCTTGCTCACTCTAGTAGTGAAACTCATTCCATTGTAGTATTGTTCAGGGGTAGGTTCTAAGCCAGTAAAGGATGCGCGTAAGGCATTAACATCATTGTTTGGAAAATAAAAGCATTCCCACCATTCATCTAATGTTAAAGTGTAGTTGTTGTTCATTAGTCGGAAAGAAATAATGTCCTCTCCTTGCCATTGCTTAACGGTGCTTTTCAACGAACTTAGGAATTCAATGGTTAAGCGGTGATAAGTAGGTACATCATTGTACACAAAGTTTTGCAGGCTATCTCTATTGCAAAGTAAATTGAAGTCATCAGAAATACAGAGTTGGTTCCATATAATGGGGCAAGCCCACTTGGTGGCCTTAACTTCGCGGTTCTTGATCTTGTTGAAGTGATCATATTGGGGCTCATCCCTGAACTGTATCCCCATGTGTTCTTGAGTGACAGCCCGAGAAGCGCTAGCGGTGGCAGGAGCATGAGTTTGGCTCCTTGTGTTCATCTTCTAAAACATTGAAGAATGAAAAAATAAAACTTTTTGATCCAACAACAGTAAGTATAACATGTTCCTCATTATAGCACACTAAAGAATCTCCCCAAAATAATAATCTAGGCAAGAAAATCATGGCAATTGGTTCATAGTATGTCTTACCCAAGATTGATAATGACAATAGATAAAAGATGAATTTGCAAAAAGTAATTGGAGGATCGGAGGAGAAACATAACGTAGATCACTTGTGTGCGAGGAAATCGAACGAAATTGAGTAGAGATGAAGATCTATAGAGGTTTTGAGAGAGTTTGGAGGTAAAAGAGAGAAGAAGGATTGAAGTTTTCGAGTTGGAGGTACCTTCCCATGTCGTTTTTTGTGGTCGGATGCAACTATACAGGCGCCACTATATGGCTGTAACAATGCGTTCCCGCCGTATAGTTGGCCTTCTGTCAAAATATTAGGGTTTCCTCCTGGAGACGCAGCTATAAGGGCGCAACTATGCGGCCGGAATTTTTTATTCCCACCATATAGTTGGTCATTAAACTCTCAGTATATTAGAAAAGAATTTGTACGGAGGTACCGATATCTATACGACCGGAGCTATACGGCCGGAAGTTTTATTCCCTCCATATAGTTGGTCGTTAAACTCTCAGTACATATGAAAGAAAAATTTCGATGGCAAAGATATATATACGACCGGAATTTTTATTCCCACCGTATAGTTGGTCATTAAACCTTCTGTATGCATCAAAAAAATTCTATTTCTTCAAAAAATATTTATTTTCCTGTAACTTAGTGACATACCTTATTTATGACAGAAAATTGACAGTAAATATTGTTGACCAAGAACATCATGAATAAAACAGGATTTTTAGTACTACCTAACTTCTTCTCCTCAATTGGAGTTTTCTAGCACTCTTTATTAAAAATAAACTAAAACTTAAAACTTAACTCAAACCTTTATTTAACATGGGTTTCCTCCCATGGAGCGCTCTTTTATGGTAAATAGCTTGACCTTGACGTTAATCACTTGGGCCAGATGAGTGGAACACCCACTCCAAAGTAGTTGGCCTTCAAGGTGATGGACTCCTTCTTGTCATGTTTGGCTTTCTTTTTCCTGGGGAAATGGATAACAAAAGGATCCCGCGTAGGTAATTACAGCTTCACATTCCCTTCATGGAGATTAATTAAAGCCTTTATAGTTCGCAAGAAATAACGGCCTAGTATGATAGGAGCAATAGTATCTTTAGTCATGTCAACAATAACGAAGTCAGTTAGAGCAGAACAACCTTTAATGTAAACTAAAGTATTATCCTTAATTCCTATAGCTTGTTTATAAGTGGACTCTGCAAGATGTGGTTTTAGTTCAGTGATTTTGAAAGAGCCAAGGTTTACCTTGTTAAAAAGACTCTTTGGGATTATTGAGATGCTTGCACCTAGATCACAAAGTGTAGCTATCTCATTAGTCCCAATCTTAATTTTAATCGTGGGCTCAAATATATCATCTAGTTTAACGGGTAACTTTTCAGCAACTTTCTAGTACTCCTCTTCAAACTCGCGTACCTTAATCGCTACTTGATCAACAAAGTGTTGATACATGGCTTCATCGTTACCTTCACTCACCGGAATTTTGATGTTGATCCTCTTTACGAGGTCTTCGATGGTGTAGCTTGGTAAAGGGGCATTACTATAATCAAGCTCTTTAGGCTCCTCCATTTGGATTCTCATCATTTTGAGTTCTTCAAAAGGGTTGGGCTCAGATTTACCTACAAATTTAGCTAGAATGAGAGTTTGACTCTCGGTTATCTTACCTAGTTGTGCCTCAACAATCTTCACCCTTTCTTGGAGGGCCTACAAATCATTTATCAAACTAACAGCCTAGTTAGAAAATTTACCAAGCATAGCATCATGGTTCTCCATTATTTTAACAAGGATATTATTTTGCTCATTTTGTGAGTCTATAAAATACTTCATTGTTTCTTGGAGACTACCATTACTAGTTCCCATATTATTAGGATTACCTGCAGCACTAGAATAGTGTTTCTGGAAATTAGGATTATAATTCTTCTTCCAAGCAGGGTTATAATCATTATGAGCTATGAAGTCTATTTCTTCAATATTTGTTTCGGGGATAGCTCTTACCTAGGTTTCCTTACCTTTCATGGCTAGTATGAGCTCATCCAACTTTGTATTGAGTTCTTCCTTTTCTTGTGGTGAGATGGAGCTCACCTTTTTCGTGTTTGATCTATCCACATTCCATTGGGAATGCTTGTATTTTATATTTTCTAGCAGTTGCTTTTCTTCAGTAATATGTTTACCCATAAATGTTCCTCCAGCTGCAGTATGAAGCATAGACTTAGACACAGGGTTAATACATTATAAAATAAATGGAGAATTAACCAATCTTCCATCCCATGACTAGGACAATTTCTCATGCATTCTTTCATCCTCTCCCATGCAAGTGCTAGTGGCTCACGCTCTTCCTGTCTAGAACCAGTAATATTAGATATGAGTGGCATAGTCTTTGCAGGTGGGAAAAATTTAGTCATAAATAAAGAAGTACATCCCACCCATGATGTAATAGTATTTTTAGGCAAAGATAGCAACCATTATTTTCCCCTTCCTCTAAGAGAGAAAGGAAATAGACGCAATTTGACCGCATTAGTGTCAACGTCTTTTATACACATCATATCACATATTTCAGTGAAAGTATTCAAGTGCACCTACATCTTCAACAACAGAGCCTCCAAATTGATTCTGTTGAACCAAGCTTAATAATGGGGCTTAATTTCATAGTCATCAGCAGCAATTGCTGGCTGAGTAATAGGAGTACGCAAATAATCATTGTTGGGAGTAGCAAACTCCCCAAGCTTCTTTTCAGCCATATTTCCTATGTTTTTGGGTTTTCTTAAACAAACAACTATAATAGTAAAAGCAAGAATTTAAAGACTAAATAATTTTTTTGGTTTATCAAATAAATATTGAAAGCAAACTAACAAAATTAAAAGCAAGAATTAAAACTAGCAAGGTTCCTAATAACCACACCCGGGTAGCTATTGCTTTTCCAGCAACGGTGCTAGAAAAAGGGTTGATACCTTCGATCCAGATTACGGATGTAGTATAGCTTCTTTTTCCCTAGTAGACATAGGTTATCGAATCCTTGGGAAGTGAATGTGTAGTGAAGTTACTTTAATGGACCTTCAGAAGTTTTAGAATTCATTTTTTGTTTTCACCGGACAAATAGTTTGTGTCTTTTTGTTGTTGTCGATGATGGAGAGAGAGGGCCTAGGGCATTCGGTTTCACCTATAGCTATGCAAAACATCTGATGGGAATAAAAGATAAAGATAAAGTATGCATGTAATTGTTAGAGGAAGATAAATTATATGTGGGTAGTGCATCAATAATTTCTATTTCCTCCGCAACCGCTTATAGCAATAACCTACTAGTCTAATATATAGAAGAAAGAGAACTAATGATATGCCTATTGATGTCACCATTAATACCAAGTAAATCCCTCACATACAGTTGTACTACCCCTTCTGTCACTAGGGTTCCCAACCTACAAATCAGTCATTACTCAGGTTCCCTATACCTGGCTCAACCCTCGGGGTCTTGGGTACCCGACAAGTCCTTAGATTGAGGCAAGAGAGGATACAATAATCATCATGTCATACAAACTAATACATGATCCTGTCTATGATAAATAACATGCACAAACGCTACATGGCTAGGCCGAAGCCCTTAGCCCAAGGAGAATTACTCACACATAGAGATGAGATCAACAATCACAAACATTGTATGGAAAATCACAAGATTGATAGCAATAGTCTTACAATGTGGCATCCCGCGATTGAGCCCAGGAACACCCCGGAGGGTGCTCCACGCCGGCTCTATGGTGAACCCTTGGTGTATAAAAGGAGACACTTGGCGGAGAGTTGAGGGGGTGGGAGGACCGAGAGCTCAAAAGGCTGGGGTGCTTAGAGGGACATAGCGAGAGATAGAGGGAGAAAGCAAGGAAGTGAGGCAAGAAAGAGGAAGCCCGAGGAGTGTAGAAGCTAGAGAGAGAAAGCGTCTCCCGGCACCATAGAGATAATCTTCTTGTATCTCGATCCACGCCAGATAATCCACCAAAGCAGGACATAGGGTTGTTAGCCAAAAGGCGGCCCGAACCTAGGTAAATAATGCTCGTGTGTGCTCTGTGTGTGCACTGGTGTGCTATACGCTCGTATCAACAGGTTCCTTCGCCAACATTGAGGCCAGAATGCCTCCGTGCCCACTACCAAACAAATAGGGGGTCTACAACATCCCTGAGGTCAGCGTAGGCGAGATGCGACAACAATGACACTCCATGTGTCAAACCATGGTCAGAAAGCCCAAGAACATGTTAGAATGCAAATGCCAAATGCAATGGAGCACGAGTGTGAAAGAGGTTGCATCAGCACACCCACTTGAGTGGGTGTGTGGTCATATGGATCAATGTGGTTTGGATAAGAACACATGGAATGACACTCCATGTGTCAAACCACGGTCACAAGGCCCAAGAACATGTTGGAATGAAACTTCCAAATGCAATGGAGCACCAGTGTGATAGAGGTTGCATCACCACACCCACTTGAGTGTGTGTGGTCATGTAGATCATTATGGTTTGGAAAAGAACACATGCAATGACACTCCATGTGTCAAACCATGGTTAGAAAGTGAAGAACATGTTGGAATTCAACTACCAAATGCAATGGAGGATCAGTGTGATAGAGATTGCATGACCACAACCATTTGAGTTTGGTCATCTAGATCAATGTACCTTGTCAAAGAACATGTGCAATGACACTCCATGTGTCAAACCATGGTCACAAATCCCAAGAACATGTTGGAATGTAATTGCCAAATGCAATGGAGCACTAGTGTGATAGAGGTTGAATCACCACACCCACTTAAGTGTGTGTGGTCATGTGGATAATTTTGGTGTGTCAAACCATGGTCAGAAAGACCAAGAAAATGTTGGAATGCAACTGTCAAATACAATGGAGCACCAGTGTCCTAGAGGTTGCATGACCACACCCACTTGAGTGGGGACATGTGGATCAATCTGGTTTGGAAAAGAACACGTGCAATGACAGTCCATGTGTCAAACCATGGTCACAAAGCCCAGGAATATGTTAGAATGCAACTTCCAAATGCAATGGATCACCAGAGTGACAACAGTTGCATCACCACACTGACGTGAGTGTGTGTGGTCATGTGGATCAATGTGCTTTGGAAAAGGGAACATGCAATGACACTCCATGTGTTAAACCATGGTAAGAAAGCCCAAGAACATGTTGGAATGTAATTTCCAAATGCAATGGAGCATCAGTGTGGCAGAGGTTGCATCACCACACCCACTTGAGTGTCTGTGTGGTCATGTGGATCAATGTGGTTTGGAGAAGAACGCATTCCATGAGACTCCATGTGTCAAACCATGGTCAAAAAGCCCAAGAACTTGTTAGAATGCAACTGCCAAATTCAATGGAGCACCAGTGTGACAGAGGCTGCATCACCACACCCACTTGAGTGTGTGTGGTCATGGGGATCAATGTGGTTTGGAAAAGAACACATGCAATGACACTCCATGTGTAAGACCATGGTTTGAAATCCCAAGAAAATGTTGGAATGCAACTGCCAAATGCAATGGAGCAACAGTGTGATAGAGGTTGCATCACCACACCCACTTGAGTGTGGTCATGTGGATCAATGTGGTTTGAAAAAGAACACATGCAATGATACTCCATGTGTAAAACCATGTTCACAAAGCGCAAAAAATTGTTGGAATGCAACTACCAAATGCAATGGAGCACCAGTGTGACAGAGGTTGCATCACCAATCCCACTTGAGTGTGTCTGGTCATGTGGTTTGGAAAAGAACACAAGCAATGACACTCCATGTGTCAAACCATGGTCAGAAAGCCCAAAAACTCGTTGGAATGTAACTTGAAATTTCAATCGAGCACCAGTGTGGCAGAGGCTGCATCACGACACCCACTTGAGTATGTGTGGTCATGTGGATCAATGTTGTTTCGAAAAGAACTCATGCAATGCCACTCCATGTGTAAAACCATGGTCAAAAATCCTAAGAAAATTTTGGAATCCAACTACCAAATGCAATGGAGCACCAGTGTCATAGAGGTTGCATCACCACACCCACTTGAGTGTGGTAATGTGGATCAATGTGGTTTGGAAAAGAACATGTGCAATGACACTCCATGTATAAAACCATGGACACAAACCCCAATAAATTGTTGGAATGCAACTACCAAATGAAATGGAGCACTAGTGTGACAGAGGTTGCATCACCACACCCAGTTGAGTGTGTGTGGTCATGTGGATCAATGTGGTTTGGAAAATAACAAATTCAATGACACTCCATTTGTCAAACCATGGTCAGAAATACCAAGAACATGTTGTAATGCAACTGTCAATGCAATGGAGCATCAGTGTGACGGAGGATGAATCACCACACCCACTTGGGTGTGTGTGGTCATGTGGATCAATGTGGTTTGGAAAAGAACACATGCAGTGGCACTTCATGTATTAAACAATGGTCACAAATCCGAAGGACATGTTGGAAAGCAACTTCAAAATGCAATGGAGCGCCCGTGTGAAAGAGGTTGCATCACCACACCCACTTGAGTGTGTGTGTGGTCATGTGGATTAATGTGGTTTGGAAAAGAACACTTGCAATGACACTCCATGTGTTAAACCATGGTCAGAAAAAAGCGCAAGAACATGTTGGAATGCAACAGCCAAGTGCAATGGAGCACCAGTGTGATAGAGGTTGCATCACCACAACCACTTGAGTGTGTGTTGTCATGTGGATCAATGTGGTTTGGAAAAGAACACATGAAATGAAACTCCATGTGTCAAACCATAGTTAGAAAGCCCAAGAACATATTGGAACGCAACTGCCAATGCAATGGAGCATCGATGTGACAGAGGTTGAATCACCACACCCACTTGAGTGTGTGTGGTCATGTGGATCAAAATGGTTTGGACAATAACACATGCAATGACCCTTCATGTGTAAAACCATGGTCACAAAGACTAAGGACATGTTGGACTGAAACTGCAAAATGCAATGGAGCACCAGTGTGAAGGAGGTTGCATCACCACACCCACTTGAGTGTGTGTGTGGTCATGTGGATCAATGTGGTTTGGAAAAGAACACATGCAATGACACTCCATGTGTCAAACCATGTCCATAAAACCCAAGAATATGTTTGAATGCAACTGCCAAATGCAATGGAGAACCAGTGTGACATAGGTTCCATCACCACACCCACTTGAGTGTGTGTGGTCATGTGGATCAATGTGGTTTGCAAAATAACACATGCAATGACACTTGATATGTCCATGTTGCATCATTATTCTATATCATAATTTACTATTATTCATTCATATATTTCATATTAAGAGATGATACTTATGTTATTTCATCTATTTTTGCATGGTTGATGACTTTTGGAGGATGGACCGCTGAAGTCAGGATTCTGATGGAAAAGGCACTTTTTGGAGGCGAAATTCGCGAAAATCAGAAAATTCCATAAAGTACATGGAAAATAGTATTTTTCCAGAAGACGAAGGATACCTGAAGGGGGAGCGGATATGGGCCACAGGGGGCCCACACCACCCCTGGCGCGAGCCACCCTTGGCCGCGCCACCAGGTGGTGTGGCCACCCTGGCAAACCTTTGGATCTGCTCTTTGGCGTATATTATCCTCCCGAAACCCTAAGACTCGAGGAGAAACCACAGAATGATTCCGCTGCCTCTGCTAGGTGGAAAACTACAGAGAGAGAAAGAGCTCTCCGGCAGGTAGAAATCTGTCGGGGAAATTCCTTCCTGGAAAGGGGAGATCGTCGCCATCAACACCGTCATCAAGATGGACTTCATAGGGATCATCATCATCATCATATCCACCAGTACCATCATCACCACTCCATACCGCTATAACAATTGGGTTGAATCTTGCATAGTTCTTAGGGGAAACTTTCCCGGTGTTGATTACTTGTTGTAGTTGATGCTATTGAGTGGAACCATTGAATTATAGTTCATGTTAAGATATTACTTATCATTATTTCATCTCTTATCTTAATCCATATGATGTCTCATGAGTAGTTTGTTTAGTTCTTGAGGACATGGGAGAAGTCATGTTGTTAGTAGTGGAATTGTGTTGAGAAAGATTTAATGGTTTGATAATTAAGTTGTGGTGTTATTCTTCTAGTGGTGTCATGTGAACGTACACTACATGATGCTTCACCTTTATGGGCCTAGGGGAAGGCATTGTGTATTTGGCTACTAATCGTAGGGGTTGCCGGAGTGACAGAAACCTGAACCCCCATTAGGAAACCTTTGCACAAGGGAGTGTAGGATCTCAGAGTTTAAAGCTGTGGTTAGGTTTCTATCTTAATTACTTTCTTGTACTTGCGGATGCTTGCACGGGGTATAATCACAAGTATGTATTAGTCCTAGGAAGGTCAGTACATTATCACAGGTTCACCCACACAACACTTATCCAACTAAAGAAGATTAATCAACTATATGAAGCGAAAGCACTTGACTATATTCCCGTGTGTCATCGAGAACATTTGGTCATCTTAAGTAATACAATTGGCTTGTCCTTTTCTAAAGAAAGGATTGGGCCACTTGTTGCATTTATTATTATTGTCTTTCATTCACTCATACTTTATTTATCTGCATTATCAAAAACCACTAAAATCAGTTTGTTAAGTATTATAGAAAATTCCTGCTCTGACCAACTCGTCAACACCTTCTGCTCCTCGTTGGGTTCGACACTCTTACTAATCGAAAATAGTGCGATATACCCCTATACTTGTGGGTCATCAACACTCCATGTGTCAAACCATGGCCAGAAAAAAGCCCAAGAACATGTTAGAATGCAACTGCCAAATGCAATGGAGCACCAGTTTGATAGAGGTTGCATCACCACACCCACTTGAGTGTGTGTGGTCATGTGGATCAATGTGTTTTGGAAAAGAACACATGCAATGAAACTCCATGTGTCAACCATGGTCAGAAAGCCCAAGAACATTTTGGAATGCAACTACCAAATGCAATGAAGCAATAGTGTGAAAGAGGTTGCATCCCCACACCCACTTGAGTGTGTGCGTGGTTATGTGGATCAATGTGATTTGGAAAAGAACACATGCAATGACACTCCATGTGTCAAACCACGGTCACAAGGCCCAAGAAGATGTTGGAAAGCAACTGCCAAATTCAATGGAGAACCAATGTGATAGAGGTTGCATCACCACACCCACTTCAGTGTGTGTGGTCATGTGGATCATTGTGGTTTGAAAAAGAACACATACAATGACACTCCGTATATTAACCCATGGTCCGAAAACCCAAGAACATGTTGGAATGCAAATACCAAATGCAATGGAGCACCACTGTGATAGAGGTTGCATCACCACACCTACTTGAGTGTGGTCATGTGGATCAATGTGGTTTGGAAAAGAACAAATGCAATGACACTCCATGTGCCAACCCATGGTCACAAAGCCTAAGAACATGTTGGAATGCAATTGCCAAATGCAATGGAGCACTAGTGTGACAGAGGTTGCATCACCACACCCACTTGAGTGTGTGTAGTCATGTTGATCAATGTGGTTTGGAAAAGAACACATGCAATGTCACTCCATGTGTCAAACCATGGGCAGAAAACCTAAGAACATGTTGGAATGCAACTACCAATTGCAATAGAGCACTACTGTGAAAGAGGTTGCATCACGACACCACTTGTGTGTTTGTGGTCATGTGGATAATTGTGGTTTGGAGAAGAGCACTTGCAATGACTCTCCATGTGTCAAACCATTGTCAGAAAGCCCAAGCACATGTTGGAATGCAATGGAGCAATAGTGTTAAAGAGGTTGCAACACCACACCAACTTGAGTGTGTGTTGTCATGTGGATTGATACGTTGCTATTGTATCTTTTATTTTTGATGTTCCATGCTTGTTTTATATCTACTTTCTTATGTTTTGTCCACACTTTGGAGTAATTTTACACATTTTCTAGAACTAACTTATTAATAAGATGCCACAATGCTAGTTGCCTGTTTTCTTTTGTTTTTGGTTCCAAAAAAGCCAGAAAATAGATATTCTCGGAATTGGACCGGATAAAAGCCAAAGTCAATATTTTACTGAAAGACTCATGGTGCCAGAACACGAGACGAAGAGGGGCAAGCGGCTGGCCACAGCATGTGGTGGCGCGGGTCCCCCTGGCCGCGCCACCAGGTGGTGTGGGCCCTTGGTCCACCCTCTGACATCGCCCCTTCGCCTGTAAGAAGCCTCCCGATGAGAAAACCCTAAATAGTCCATCCTCCAGCCACGAAAAGTTCCACAGCGCCGCCGCCAGCGAGGGGAAGATTCGGGGGACAAAAAGTCTCTGTTTTGGCACCCTGTCGAGACGAGGAATTTCCCCGGAGCCATCTCCATCGGTCTCCACCACCATCTCCATCGCCGTTGCTGATTCCCAAGATGATGAGGGAATAGTTCTTCCTCGAGGCTAAGGGTTCTACCTGTAGCTTTGTAATCAAGTAGATCTACCTTGCTACTCAAGTGCTTTAATAGATCTCTACTCTCCCCATGTGTGTGAAAGTGACAGCGTGCAAACCATGGTGGCACTTAGGCTAGAGATTACAAATACTTGTTATGAGTTATATTTGGAGTTGGATGTTTCTATGAAATTTTGGTGTTTGTTGGAACCATCTAGTGCTCAAGGTGACAGTGTGGGGTTATCTAGATGCGGAAAGCAAACTTTGAGGAGTGATGTTATATCCCTACCATGGATTAGAGTGTCTAGCCGGAGAGTAGTATCATAAAGAGATGATATTTATATGAGAGTGTTCACTAGTGAAGGTATGATCCCCAGGCCTTGTTTCTAAGCATCAAAACACCGTTTGCAACTAGACATGTTACATGTTTGCTTGCTGCCATCTTTATTTCATTTTGCCTTTAGTCTCTTCCACGCCATCAAGCTATTTTCTAGCACCGTTGTCTTATATCTATACCACTTGTATTTTACTATCTCTTTGCCGAACTAGTGCACATATACACCTGCCAAGTGTATTGGGTGTGTTGGGGACACAAGAGACTTCTTGTATCTAGATTGCAGGATTGCTTGAGAGGGATACCTTTGACCACTTCCTCCCTGAGTTCAATAAACCTTGGGTGATCCACTTAAGGGAAACTTGCTACTGTTCTACAAACCTCTGCACTTGGAGGCCCAACAACAGTCTACAAGAATAGAACTGCGTCGACATCAAGCTATTTTATGGTGCCATTACCGGGGATTGAAGAAGAAGCTCCCACGTCAACCACGTGCCAGCAAGTATTTTCTGGCGCCGTTGCCGGTGAGGTAAGGTAAAAGGTACTCACATCCACCGGTGTGAGTTCTCAAAGTTATTTTCTTTAGATTCCGCAATTTTGTCTTTTTTTCTTGTTTTCACTAGTTAGGCTTAATGCAAAACAAAAAAAAATTAGAGAGCTTTATAGTATTTATCTTGAGTTAGGACATGAAGTGTTTGAAGAGAAAATTTAAAAACCTATGGAACTTTATTTGCATGCTAATAGCAATGTTATAAGTATGAATTCTTTGAATACCTTTATTGCTAATGCTATGGAAGAGTCTAAGCTTGGGGAGGCTTGTTTTTATGAAGATGATCTTTTTAGTCCCCCAAGCATGCAGGAGAAAATTTACATTGATAATAATATGCCTCCAATATATGATGATTACAATGATGAATATGATATTTTCTGTCCACCTACTATTCAGGAGAAAATTAATTATGATTATAATATGCCTCCTATATTTGATGATTATGGTGATGAGAATAATAATGATAGCTTTTGTTGATTTTGCTCCTACTACAATTAATAAGAATGATTATTCTTATGTGGAGAATAATAATTATTATATGCATGTGGCTCATGATAAGAATGTTTTATGTGATAGTTATATTGTTAATTTTATTCATAATGCTACTGAAAGTTATTATGAGAGAGGGGAACATGGTTTTATGCATCTCAATAATATTAAGTTTCCCCTCTTTATGTTGAAAATTTTGAAGTTGCACTTGTTTTGCTTTCCTATGCTTGTTGCGTTGTGCTTTCATGACTTGTTTCTTTATGAGATTATTTTTCATAGGAAGTGGGTTAGCCTTAATTTTTTTTGAATTTGCTTCTTGATGCTCTCTTTTACTTCAATTCATATTTCCTATGTGAGCATGTTCTCAAACTATCATCCCTAACTTAAATGCATTAAAGAAAAGTACTTATTGGGAGATAACCCAAAAGTTTTAGTTGAGTCTTGGAAGTTATTACCACTGTAATAACCATTCCTTATCATATTTGTGTGGTTTTTGTGCCAAGAGTAACCTCTAATGAGACAGAAGTAATGCTTGGGAAAGTTGCTGTCCCGAAACAGATTTTTGTGCTTCACTGTAAAAATTCGTGAAAACTCTCTATACGTCGGTTTGAGATGTAATGTTTTGTGCTTGTGCCCCAGGTTGTTATCCAACTTTTGTTAGTTCAACATTTTGAGATTTGAGCAACAGAAGGTCTTCGAAAAAATTGGTTTTTACCTGCTGGTCTGTTTTGACAGATCTTTGCCATTATTTGCATTTGCCTTTTAATCTCTTTCTCTTTGAGTTCTCTTTGATCATTTGAACTTTTTAAAGGAAGTGCTACAGTAGCTTGTGTTTTAATGGAAGTTTTACTTGTGTTGAAACTGAACCAAAAGACTTATTATCTTGAGTACACTAATGTTGCTAATGAAGATTGTGTGAAGTTTTGTATGAAGGAAATTTTCAGGCGTAGGGAAAGAAGGATGTAATGAGATGAAGAATGGACAAAAGCTCAAGCTTGGGGATGCCACCCCGTGTCACCCCAAGAAATATTCAAGAGGTACAAGCGTCAAATCTTGGGGATGCCCAAGGCATCCCCTTCTTCATCAATAAAAATCTCAGGTCTTTCTAGACACTTCGTTTTTATTGTTTCATGCACTGTTGTGTTGTTCTTGGAGCGTCTTTGTTTTTGTTTTTAGTTTTAGTTTGCTTTGTTTTCTGCAATAATTTGGTTGGATCCCAACACTTCTTTTGGAGAGAGACACACTCTTCTTTTATTGTTTCTCTAGTTTTCATTCTTATTGTTTTGTGAGTGTTCTCTTTTGCTAGCACTGTGTTTAGCCTTAGTTTTCTTGTGCTTTCAGCTTAAAACTTTTTAGTTCTTCCTTTTGGATTTGTGAGATAAGCTCACTGATCTTTATTTATTATTATCTTTGTGAGTTCTTTCAAATAAAGTTGATTTGGATTGGAAAAGAATAGGAAAAGTCCATGCTTAAGTGGTAAAAAGGAGCTTGTTTTTGACTGTGGCCTAGACTTTATCATGTCATGTTTGATATTGCTTTGACTTTATGCTTTGTAATTATTGCTGTAGCATGACTTGTTACAAACAATTGAGATTGATTAATGTGCCTTGAAAGAATCATGCGTTGTTTTAGCATATTAAAGCATAGTATTGTGGTATTCTCCTTTGATGCTTTATTTGGGTTGACTTGGCGCATTCTCACACCATGTTAAGACTATACCAAGTCATCATAGCGTCTATGATCATTTAGTTTTCGACTTGTTATATCACTTTATGCTTTAATTAATAATGTTTTGTCGCTTTACATGATTATGGCCATTATTGCTCTCTTAGTTGGTTGCTCCCAGTCTTTTGCTAGCCTCCATAACCAAGTATGAGTTCCACTCATGCATCCAACTCCAAATAAAACCAAGTTATTCCAAAGAGTCCACCATACCTACCTATTAGCATTTGCTACTCCAAGTATATTCTTGTTTTTATCTACCTTCTTAATTAAACTTGTTATATGAAAATTAGTGGTTAAATCTCTCACGAACTTGATGGCAGACTTTACTTTCTCGCACTTAATAAACTTGAACCATTGTGTCCATCTTTGTTGTGTATATGCTTGCACTTTATAAGTTTAAGTTAGCAGAACCATGTATCATGGGGAACGCTTTCAACATTGCACTTATATTCCGTTGATATCATGATTCTTTTGCTTATGGATCCCGGCGGTGTGAAATAAAAGGGGAACTTGTAAGATCATGGAATTTGTATGTGTGTTAGAGAAACGCCTAGGCCGCTAGCCTAAGCCATGCCTAATCATGGTGAAAACTTGCAGCGTAACCATAATGGGCATTCTATGAAGCATCCTCAATAAAAACCTATGCAAATAGCAAATAGAAAGATCACTGAGATGCTCATTGTATGTTGCCTTGTCATTTTGATATGGGATAGCTCCTGTGTCATGGGGCAAGGGGTATCCCATTGGTTGTTCTCGATGATACATATGTACTTACAATGACAAGAGCTTACTTGTGACTGAAGTTGAGTAGCATGAGGTTCGGTACTCATAATCAAGGGGCATGAGATTTCAACTTATAACTTGTCAAGCATATCCTCTTAGTTGTGTCACTTTAACTTTAATCACTTGAAGATGCTTATGAGAGGGGCAATGAGAGCTGAAAGATAATAAGTACCATAATTTTTGGAAGCTGTTTATGAGACTTGAATCCTTGCATCCTTCTATGAAGGCCTTTCTTTTACTTTTATGTTGAGTCCCCATCTTCTATCTTTATGCACCTATTTAGAGAGCATAGTGGCCATTCTTAGTTTCATGTGCATTGTCCCAAGACTTGTTGATTGATTCATCACTTTGATATTGCTTGTTCTTAAACTATTTGTATCTAGTCACTCTTATGAACTTTGAAGATGTCCTATGCATTTATGTTTTGCTAGACTATGAGGGACAAGCTGAATACCATTCTCACTATGTTTTCTATATGTGAAACAAACAAACGTCTTTCAATGCATTGTTATTCATAATCTTTGTTTGTATCCTTTCATGTTGCATGCATAGTCACTATGTCTTATTGTTAGAACTTCATCGTTCATGCTCATGTTTAGAGTACTTTGATCCCAGCTTTCAATGCTTTCAAATGGTTTGATCTTGATTGTGATGGTACATGTCACCTCAAAAATTATTATTTTTATCACTTTCCTACACGAGGACAAGCAGGAGTTAAGCTTGGGGTTGTTGATACGTTGCTAACGTATCTCTAATTTTTGATGTTCCATGCTTGTTTTATATCTACTTTCTTATGTTTTGTCCACACTTTGGAGTACTTTTACACATTTTCTGGAACTAACCTATTAACAAGATGCCAAAGTGCCAGTTGCCTGTTTTTTTTTTTTGGTTCTAGAAAAGCCAGAAAATGAATATTCTCGGAATTGGACTAGACAAAAGCCAAATTCGATATTTTACCGGAAGACTCATGGAGCCAGAAGATGAGACGGAGAGGGGCCAGGGGCTGGCCACACCATGTGGTGGCGCGGGTCCCCCTGGCCACGCCACCAGGTGGTGTGGGCCCCTGTTCCACCCTCTGACATCGCCCCTTTGCCTATAAGAAGCCTCCCAATGAGAAAACCTTAAATAGTCCAGCCTCCAGCGGCGAAAAGTTCTACAGTGCCGCCGCCACCGAAGGGGGGATTCGGGGGATAGAAAGTCTCTGTTCCGGCACCCAGCTAGGATGGGGAATTGCACCTGGAGCCATCTCCATCGATCTGCACCACCATCTCCATCGCCGTTGCTGATTCCCAAGATGATGAGGGAGTAGTTCTTCCTCGAGTCTAAGGGTTCTACCGGTAGCTATGTGTTCATCTTTCTATGCATGATCATATTGTGATCATGAGCTTTGTAATCAAGTAGATCTACCTTGCTACTCACATGCTTTAATAGATCTCTGCTCTCCCCATGTGTGTCAAAGTGACAGCGTGCACACCATGGTGGCACTTAGGCTAGAGATTACAAATACTTGTTATGAGTTATATTTGGAGTTGGATGTTTCTATGAAATTGTGGTGTTTGTTGGAACCATCTAGTGCTCAAGGTGACAGTGTGGGGTTATCTAGATGGGGAAAGCGAACTTTGAGGAGTGCTATTATAGCCCTACCATGGATTAGAGTGTCCAACCGGAGAGTAGTTCAGAGTAGTATCATAAAGAGATGATATTTATATGAGAGTGTTCACTAGTGAAAGTATAATCCCTAGGCATTGTTTCTAAGCATTGAAACACCATTTGCAACTATATATGTTACATGTTTGCTTGCTGCCATCTTTATTTCAGATTGCCTTTAGTCTCTTCCACGCCATCAAGCTATTTTCTGGCACCGATGTCTTATATCTATACCACTTGTATTTTACTATCTCTTTGCCGAAGTAGTGCACCTATACACCTGACAACTGTATTGGGTGTGTTGGGGACACAAGAGACTTCTTGTATCTAGATTGCAGGATTGCTTGAGAGGGATACCTTTGACCACTTCCTCCCTGAGTTCGATAAACCTTGGGTGATCCACTTAAGGGAAACTTGCTACTGTTCTACAAACCTCTGCACTTGGAGGCCCAACAACAGTCTACAAGAATAGAAGTGCGTCGACATCAAGCTATTTTATGGTGCCGTTGCCGGGGATTGAAGAAGAAGCTCCCACGTTAACCACGCGCCAGCAAGTATTTTCTAGCGCCGTTGCCGGGGAGGTAAGGTAAAAGGTACTCACATCCACCGGTGTGAGTGCTCGAAGTTATGTTCTTTAGATTCTGCAATTTTGTCTTCTTGTTTTCACTAGTTAGGCTTAATGCAAAACAACACAAAATTCGAGAGCTTTATAGTATTTATCTTGTGTGTGGTCATGTGGATCAATGTGTTTTGGAAAAGAACACATGCAATGATACTCCATGTGTCAAACCATGGTCAGAAAGCCCAAGAACATGTTGGAATGCAACTGCCAAATGTAATGATGCACTAGTGTGAAAAGGTTGCATCACCACAACCACTTGACTGTGTGTGGTCATGTGGATCAATGTGGTTTGGAAAAATAACACATGCAATGGCACTCCATGTGTCGTACACGTGGTAACAAAGCCCAAGAACATGTTGGAATGCAACTGAAAATGACACTCCATGTGTCAAATATGGTCAGAAAGCCCAATAACATGTTGGAATTCAACTTGCAAATGCAATGGAGCATGAGTGTGATAGAGGTTGCATCGCCACACCCACTTGAGTATGTATGGTCATGTGGATCCATGTGGTTTGGAAAAGAGCACATGCAATGATACTCCATCTGTCAATCCATGGTTAGAAATCCCAAGAACATGTTGGAATGTAACTACCAAATGCAATGGAGAACCAGTGTGACATAGGTTGCATCACCACACCCACTTGAGTGTGTGTGGTCTCTTGGATCAATGTGGTTTAAAAAAACACTTGCAATGATACTCCATGTGTCAAACCATGGTCACAAAGTCCAAGAACATGTTGGAATGCAACTGAAAATGGAAATGGAGCACCATTGTGACAGAGGTTGCATCACACACACTCAATGTGTGTGGTCATGTGGATAAATGTGGCTTGGAAAAGAACACATGCAATGACTCTCCATGTGTCAAACCATGGTCAGAAAGCCCAAGAACATGTTGGAATGCAATGGAGCACCAGTGTGAAAGAGGTTGCATCACCACACCAACTTGAGTGTGTGTGTGTGGTCATGTGTATCAACATTATTTGGAAAAAAACAAATGTAATGACACTCCATGTGTCAAACCATGGTCAGAAAGCCCAAGAACATGTTGGAATGCAACTGCCAAATGCAATGGAGCATCAGTGTGACGAAGATTGGATCACCACACCCACTTGAGTGTGTGTGGTCATGTGGATCAATGTGGTTTGGAAAATAACACATTCGGTGATACTCCATGTGTCAAACCATGGTTAAGAAGCCAAAGAACATGTTGCAATGCAACTGCCAAATGCAATGGAGCACCAGTGTGAAAGAAGTTGCATCACGACACCCAACTGTGTGTGTGTTCATGTGGATCAATGTGGTTTGGAAAAATCACATGCAATGAGACTCCATGTGTCAAACCAAGATCAGAAAGCCCAAGAACATGTTGGAATGCAACTGCCAAATGCAATGGTTCACTACTGTGAAAAGGTTGCATCACCAAAACCACTTGAGTGTGTGTGGTCATGTAGATCAATGTGGTTTGCAAAAATAACACATACAATGGCACTCCATGTGTCGTACCATTGGTAACAAAGCCCAAGAACATGTTGGAATGCAACTGCCAAATGCAATGGAGCACCAATGTGACAGAGGTTGCATCACCACACCCACTTGAGTGTGTGTGGTCATGTGGACCAATGTGGGTTGGAAAAGAACACATGCAATGACACTCCATGTGTCAAATCATGGTCAGAAATCACAAGAACATGTTGGAATTCAACTTCCAAATTCAATGGAGCATGAGTGTGATAGAGGTCGCATCGCCACACCCACTTGAGTGTGTGTGGTCATGTGGATCAATGCGGGTTGGAAAAGAACACATGCGGAGACACTCCATGTGTTAATCCATGGTTAGAAAGCCCAAGAAAATGTTGGAATGTAACTACCAAATGCAATGGAGCACCAGTGTGATACAGGTTGCATCACCACACCCACTTGATTGTGTGTGGTCATGTGGATCAATGTGGTTTGGAAAATAACACATGTGGCGACACTCCATGTGTCAAACCATGGTTAAAAAGCCAAAGAACATGTTGCAATGCAACTGCCAAATGCAATGGAGCACCAATGTGAAAGAAGTTGCATCACCACACCCAACTATGTGTGTGTGTGTTCATGTGGATCAATGTGGTTTGGAAAAATCACATGCAATGACACTCCATGTGTCAAACCAAGGTCAGAAAGCCCAAGAACATGTTGGAATGCAACTGCCAAATGCAATGTTTCACTACTGTGAAAAGGTTGCATCACGAAAGCCACTTGAGCATGTGTGGTCATGTAGATCAATGTGGTTTGCAAAAATAACACGTGCAATGGCACTCCATGTGTCGTATCATTGGTAACAAAGCCCAAGAATATGTTGTTATGCAACTGCCAAATGCAATGGAGCACCAGTGTGACAGAGGTTGCATCACCACACCCACTTGAGTGTGTGTGGTCATGTGGACCAATGTGGGTTGGAAAAGAACGCATGCAGTGACACTCCATGTGTCAGATCATTGTCAGAAATCACAAGAACATGTTGGAATTAAACTTCCAAATTCAATGGAGCATGCGTGTGATAGAGGTTGCATCGCCACACCCACTTGAGTGTGTGTGGTCATGTGGATCAATGTGGGTTGGAAAAAAACACATGCAAAGACACTCCATGTGTTAATCCATGGTTAGAAAGCCCAAGAAAATGTTGGAATGTAACTACCAAATCAATGGAGCACCAGTGTGACACAGGTTGCATCACCACACCCACTTGAGTGTGTGTGGTCTCTTGGATCAATGTGGTTTGAAAAATAACACATGCAATGACACTCAATGTGTCAAACCATGGTCACAAAGCGCAGGAACATGTTGGAATCCAACTACAGATGCTAATCGAGCACCATTATGACAGAGGTTGCATCACACACACTCAATGTGTGTGGTCATGTGGACCAATGTGGTTTGGAAAAGAACACATGCAATGACTCTCCATGTGTCAAACCATAGTCAGAAAGCCCAAGAACATGTTGGAATGCAATGGAGCACTAGTGTGAAAGAGGTTGCCTCACCACACCAACTTGAGTGTGTGTGTGGTCATGTGTATCAACGTGGTTTGGAAAAGAACAAATGTAATGACACTCCATGTGTTAAACCATGGTCAGAAATCCCAAGAACATGTTGTAATGCAACTGCCAAATGCAATGGAGCACTAGTGTGAAAGAAGTCGCCTCACCACACCCACTTGAGTGTGTGTCTGTGTGTGTTCGTGTGGATCAATGTGGTTTGGAAATAACACATGCAATTACAATTCCTTGTGCAAACCATGGTCAGAAAGCCCAAAAACATGTTGGTATGCAACTGCCAAATACAATGGTGCACTAGTGTGAAAAGGTTGCATCACCACAACCACTAGATTGTGTGTGGTCATGTGGATCAATGTGGGTTGGAAAAGAACACATTCAATGACACTCATTGTGTCAAATTATGGTCAGAAAGCCCAAGAACATGTTGGAATTGAACTTCCAAATGCAATGGATCATGAGTGTGATAGAGGTTGCATTGCCACACCCACTTGAGTGTGTGTGGTCATGTGGATCAATGTGGTTTGAAAAAGAACACATGCAATGACACTCGATGTGTCAAACCATGGTCACTATGCCCAAGAACATGTTGGATTGCAACTACAAATGCAAATCGAGCACCATTGTGATAGAGGTTGCATCATACGCACTCAATGTGTGTGGTCATGTGGATAAATGTGGTTTGGAAAAGAACACATGCAATGACTCTCCATGTGTCAAACCATGGTTAGAAACCCCAAGAACATGTTGGAATGCAATGGAACACTAGTGTGAAAGAGGTTGCATCACCACACCAACTTGAGTGTGTGTGTGTGGTCATGTGTATCAACGTGGTTTGGAAAAGAACAAATGTAATGAGACTCCATGTGTCAAACCATGGTCAGAAAGCCCAAGAACATGTTGGAATGCAACTGCCAAATGCAATGGAGCACCAGTGTTACGAAGATTGGATCACCACACCCACTTGAGTGTGTGTGGTCATGTGGATCAATGTGGTTTGGAAAATAACACATTCGGCGACACTCCATGTGTCAAACCATGGTTAAAAATCCCAAGAACATGTTGCAATGCAACTGCCAAATGCAATGGAGCACTAGTGTGAAAGAAGTCGCATCACCACACCCACTTGAGTGTGTGTGTGTATGTTCATGTGGATCAACTTGGTTTGGAAAAAACACATCCAATGACACTCCATGTGTCAAACCATGGTCAGAAAGCCCAAGAACATGTTGTAAAGCAACTGCCAAATACAATGGTGCACTAGTGTGAAATGGTTGCATCACCACAACCACTTGAGTGTGTGTGGTCATGTGGATCAATGTGGTTTGGAAAAATAACACATGCAATGGCACTCCATATGTCGTACCATTGGTAACAAAGCCCAAGAACTGTTGGAATGCAACTGCGAAATGCAATGGAGCACCAGTGTGACAGAGCTTGCATCACCACACCCACTTGAGTGTGTGTGGTCATGTGGATCAATGTGGGTTGGAAAATAACACATGCAATGACACTCCATGTGTGAAATTATGGTCATAAAACCCAAGAACATGTTGGAATTCAACTTCCAAGTGCAATGGAGCATGAGTGTGACAGAGGTTGCATCGCCACACCCACTTGAGTGTGTGTGGTCATGTGGATCAATGTGGTTTGGAAAAGAACACATGCAATGACACTACATGTGTCAATCCATGGTTAGAAAGCCCAGGAAAATGTTGGAATGTAACTACTTGTCAACACCCGGATTTTTAATCCCAGATGCATGTTATGCCATACATCACAATCTCAGGATTACCATTTTTGCGAGACATAACAGATTGGATATCACAGTACATGATCCATTACAAACCATAATAAGGTCTTACACGAATAAAGGATCTCATGATCCAGTCTTAATACAACAAGCAACGGAATAAATAATAAGCGTAGTGGTGGGGTCCATCTTTAGGGTCACAGGCAATGTTGACGATGGAAGATAGTCCTAGTTATCATAGCCGTCCTACTGTCCTTCATCTTGGTAGTCTCCTCCATAGTCTGGCCATACGAATAGCCAGGGACAAAATCCATGAGTACTCTTTAAGTACTCGCAAACTATCACTAACAAGTAAGGTAGTTATAGTGGGAAATGCTAACTCTAAGTTATTTGTAAAATTAAGTTTGAAACCTAAGCTGAGTTCAGAAACAAATAAAGATAAAATGAAGTTCTAGAATCACTTTAAGTTGGAAAGCTAGTGTCATCGTCACAACCCTGTTGTGGTCAAGTCAAGGTCCATTATTCATTTCATAAGTCATTTTGAAAACATCTGACAACGGAACAGTATGGCCACTCCAACTGTCCATAACCGCGGACGCGGCTATTCGAATAGTTTGACACTCTGCAGAGGTGGTACACTTTCCACACAAGATTCGATACATCTGTCAGGGATAACCCTGAATCATCATACTTAGTATGCAGATAATCAAACATAACCTTTCCTTTACACACCCTAGTATAAGCACCTCTCCTATGATCATGGCCTCCCAACCATGACCATCTGTCATCTTGGGCACTGCATAGGTGGACAACATTGAGAGGTAGCCTCAGCTCAAACCTCTCCCGCGAGGGAACTAATACTAATGCATATAAACTTCCAGCTAAGCCTTACCCAATTCAGGTATTGTGGTTGTACGGTAAAATTGGAATGGTATCGCATCCGAATCCAACCATCAGTTTTGTAAAAGGTCTAAGGCTCATGCCTCAACATTTTTATCATCATAAACCATTTATGTTTCTCAACACGTGTCAAAATATGTCAATAGAATGACTCATCATTCCAAGGTTTTCACAAGTCATTTTCACCAAGTAATCCCATCTAAAGTGACTCAAGGTTTAGTTTAGCTCTAAACTACTAAGTTAAGAGTGTTCACTAATGTGGGATGCTAATGTCAATCTCATGCCATATAATGACATCTAAGTTTATCTAGATAGGTCAAGTTCTATACTTTTTATGCTACCTTCAACCAAGTAAAGGATTTTGGTAAAGTACAGAAAGTAAAGCTTGTAAATGGAATTTGGAGTAGGTGTAAGTAAAAGGGCATAACCAAAGCATGCCTAATGCATTTACTTAGGTCATCTAGTTTGCAAGGTCTAGCTTGCATTGTTAATGATGGTTGGCCTTGTGTAGTGCAGTGTTTGAAGTTTTCTTCCTCCTCCTCTTGGTAGAACTCCTCCTCGTAAGCTTGGTCGGTACTATCGTCTATAAATACATACGGGATACACAATCACCAAACAAAGCTTAACTAGTCTACTTAGCACACTAAGGCACACATTTGATGATCTATTATAATCACAAGCATCACAAGATTTAATTAACTAGATTCATTCTTTTTATTTGAGAAAAGTAATTTCTACTTATTTGAAATTAACTAAGATTTAATATTCTCCAATTAAAAATATGGGATCAAGTGGACACATTTACTCACCACATATTCTAACATATGGGAATGTGATTTAAATGTTGGATCACATTTTAATAAGTTTAAGTTGAATATTTATTGATTTAAAGTGACTAGAAATGCCTATATAGCATTATTTTGGTACTAGTCCAAAGTCACTGCATGCAAACCTTAATATTATTACATATTCAGATAGGTATGGTTAAATGTGATTTTTAAGAGTTGGAAACAACTCAAAATCTATTATGGTTGATTTTAGAAAAATGTTAGAATGTGCAAATGCTTCTGTCTTGTTATTTTTACTAGGATAGATCTCTAACTCTAAATGATTTAAATCCAACGGTCTTGGATAGATATTTTCATTACCTTTCCAACACAATTGGAATCACTCCATTTGGATTTGCAAAACTCTTTGAATTGATTTTTGAACTAAGGGACATAATTGATTTTAAGTCTAAATAGAAAAACCTAATTTGAATTAACTGGGTCAGCGCGGGAAACTAAATGGGCCGGCCCAGTAACGCTCAGCGGCGCAGAGGGCGATTGACCAGGGGGTCCACCTGTCAGTGGCACATAAAACCTGAAGCGGTACGGGGTGATCTAGGCGCTACGATTAGAACACAGATCGACGGTCCACAGTCGTCGTCGACGATGGAATTGTCGCCGGCGAGGCTGAACCCTAAACGGCTAGTGGGGGTCTACTAGGGACGTACCAGGGCTCCAGCTAGTGCGGCGAGGCGGGCAAACAAACTGGACGGCGACGGCGAGCTCAGGCGAAGTCCTGGCAGGGGCTGAAGTGGACGAAATCAACTGCAACTTCTCCTCCTCTACAGCGGCTGCCTCCGGTGGAATTCCGGCGAGATGCTGCTGGAACGGCTCCGACAAGAGAGGCGAAACAGTCAGTGGAGAGGGGTACTAGAATGGTGTGAAGAGATGGTGTGGGGGAGGCCTCCTTATATAGGTTCGACGGTGAGGCAGTGAGGCATGGGCGCCGCTCGTCGGTGACGGCGATACAGGGGGCTACTGGCGCGGACGAGGTAGGCGGACGGTGGGCGGTCTGCTGGCGGTCACCTATGGTGCAATGGCGTGGCTAGGGGCGGTGCCTAACGGTCGAGGTCTTCACGTGCTCGACGGTGATCGTGGCGACTGTGGGTCGCGCGGTGATGCATGGCCGTGTGTGGCAGGTTGCTGGGTTCAAGGCAGAGTGGCGTGCGCGATTTGGTGTCGAGGCGCCGTCTGGGGCGTGCTGGCGGCGATCGCGCTCTAGCGCGCTCTGGCTGCGCGTAGAGAGAAAGGGCAGCGAGGCTGTGGGGTGGTCCAGTGGCTATCTGTGGCCGTGGGATGGACCGTGGGCGGCGGTGAGGTGGCGCCTTGCTTCCTGGAGCGGCGGATAAGGGCTGGTGGTCGCCTGCGAGCTACACATGGTTGACCGGCAAGCATGGCGTCGGGGTGGCGTGGAACTGTTACCCTAGGCCATTGGGTAGGTCTTTGATGTCTTGGTTGGGTCTGGAGGAGACAAAGGACTTGAATTGGGTTCAAATGGCTCGACCAAAATTGATCAAAAACAGTATAAGTTAGGCCATTCTGATTCTGCTCACAATGTGTTCGATCAAATGGCCGCATGAACAAAACTTTTGAATTTTTGAAAGATTTTTGGTGGAGTGGTGTAACTTATGCTTGAGCATCTAGGTTTGCTTGGGATTTTGAAATGGAGTTCATTTGCGTGGTTTTTGAATTAGTGTGATCTTGATACATACACTAGATTCAATTTTCAAATGTCATTTAAAATTAGATTTGAATGTTATTAGGAGATCACAAAGTGGACCTTGCCACATCACTACTTGTACTAGCAAGGGGTGCAAAGAACCACAATTTTCTCTGTTGGCATATGAGTCCTAGGAACACCCAAAGTGTCCTAGTTAGTTAAAATGGCAGAAGTGACCATTTCTTTATTTTATTCTTTTCGACTTCTTTTTCTTTGGGATTTGTTTGGGAATGATCAAGATGATGTGTAATTCACCTTAGAATCATTTTACAACCAATGGATCACTCAAACATGGCAATTCAAAACAACTCCTATTTTAAATGCACACATATATGAATGCTTAATTATTTTAAATGGAAAAGTTTTTGTTAACCCCAAATTGGGTAAATTTGATCTTGATTAACTTTGGATTAAGTTTTGGGACATTACAAACCTTCCCCCCTTAAACAAAATCTCGTCCCGAGATTTAAGAAAGAAAACTAGGAACTAAAGTGATCTAGGTACTCAGTCCTAATGTAATCTTCCTGCTCCCAAGTGGCTTCTTCTTCAGTATGGTTGCTCCATTGAATCTTAAGAAATTTGATACTCCTCGTCCTGGTGGTTCTGTAAACTTCTTCCAAGATACACATGGGCACTTCACGATACGTCAGATCCTTGTTGATATCAACAGCTCGGTGATCGATGTTCTTGAAAACTTCGGTCTTCTCAGGCACTTCTAGCCATTTGCGAAGTAACGAGATATGAAACTCATTATGGATGGCTGACATCTCTACTGGCAGTTCCAGTTGATACGATACTTCTCCTCGGCGATTCAGAGTCTTGAAGGGTCGGATATATCTGGGGGCTAACTTTCCTTTCAGACTAAAGCGTTGCGTTCCCTTCAGTGGTGAAACCTTGAGATACACGAAATCTCTGACATTGAAAGTCAGGTCTCTCCTTCTCTTGTCAGCATAACACTTCTGTCTGGATTGGGCGGTCTTGAGGTGCTCACGGACTTTGTGAACTTTCTCTCCAGCTTCTCGGAGAATGTCGGGTCCAAAAATCAGAATCTCTCCTACTTGCGACAAATGTAATGACACTACATGTGTCAAACCATGGTTAGAAAGCCCAAGAAAATGTTGGAATGCAACTGCCAAACGCAATGGATCACCAGTGTGATGAAGATTGGATCACCACACCCACTTGAGTGTGTATGTGTGTTCATGTGGATCAATGTGGTTTGGAAAAAAACACATGCAATAGCACTCCATGTGTCAAACCATGGTCAAAAAGCCCAAGAACATGTTGGAATGCAACTGCCAAATGCAATGGTGCATAGTGTGAAAAGTTTGCATCACCACAACCACTACACGTGCATCAATGTGGTTTGGAAAAATAACACATGCAATGGCACTCCATGTGTCATACCATTGGTAACAAAGCCCAAGAACATGTTGGAGTGCAATTGCCAAATGCAATGGAGCAGCAGTGTGACAGAGCTTGCATCACCACACCCACTTGAGTGTGTGTGGTCATGTGGATCAGCGTGGGTTGGGAAAGAACACATGCAATGACACTCCATGTGTCAAATTATGGTCAGAAAGCCCAAGAACATGTTGGAATTCAACTTCCAAATTCAAGGAGCATGAGTGTGACAAAGGTTGCATCGCCACACCCACTTGTGTGTGTGTGGTCATGTGGATCAATGTGGTTTGGAAAAGAACACATGCAATGACACTCCATATGTCAATCCATGGTTAGAAAGCCCAAGAACATGTTGGAATATAAATACTAAATGGAATGGAGCACCAGTGTGACACAGATTGCATCACCACACCCACTTGAATGTGTGTGGTCTCTTGGATCAATGTGGTTTGAAAAGGAACACATGTAATGACACTCCATGTGTCAAACCATGGTCACCAAGCCCAAGAACATGTTGGAATGCAACTTCAAATGCAAATGGAGCACCATTGTGACAGAGGTTGCATACATGCACTCAATGTGTGTGGTCGTGTGGATAAATGTGGTTTGGAAAAGAACGCATGCAATGACTCTCCATGTGTCAAATCATGGTCAAAAAGCCCAAGAACATGTTGGAATGCAATGGAGCACTAGTTTGAAAGAGGTTGCGTCACCACACCAACTTGAGTGTGTGTGTGGTCATGTGTATCAACTTGGTTTGGAAAAGAACAAATTTAATGACACTCCATGTGTTAAACCATGGTCAGAAAGCCCAAGAACATGTTAGAATGTAATTGCCAAATGCAGTTGATCACCAGTGTGACGAAGATTGGATCACCACACCCACTTGAGTGTGTTTCGTCACGTGGATCAATGTGGTTTGGAAAATAACACATTTGGCGACACTCCATGTGTCAAACCATGGTTAAAAAGCCCAAGGACATGTTGCAATGTAACTGCCAAATGCGATGGAGCACCAGTGTGAAAGAAGTTGCATCACCACGCCTACTTGATTGTGTGTGTGTTCATGTGGATCAATGTGGTTTGGAAAAACACATGCAATGACACTCCATGTGTGAAACCATGGTCAGAAAGCCGAAGAACATCTTGGAATGCAACTGCCAAATGCAATGGTGCATTAGTGTGAAAAGGTTGCATCACCACAACCACATGAATGTGTGTGGTCATGTGGATCAATGTGGTTTGGAAAAATAACACATGCAATGGCACTCCATGTGTCGTTCCATTGGTAACAAAGCCCAAGAACATGTTGGAATGCAACTGCCAAATGCAATGGAGCACCAGTGTGACAGAACTAGCATCACCACACCCACTTGACTGTGTGTGGTCATGTGGATCAATGTGGGTTGGAAAAGAACACATGCAGTGACACTCCATGTGTCAAATTTTTGTCAGAAAGCCCAAGAACATGTTGGAATTCAACTTCCAAATTTAATGGAGCATGAGAGTGACAGAGGTTGCATCGCCACACCCACTTCAATGGAGCATGAGAGTGACAGAGGTTGTCATGTGGATCAATGTTGTTTGGAAAAGAACATTGATGTTTACGCATGCTTCTAATCTTGTAGATAGTGTTGGGCCTCCAAGTGCAGAGGTTTGTAGAAAAACAATAAGTTTCCCTTAAGTGGATCACCCAAGGTTATCGAACTCAGGCAGGAAGTGGTCAAAGGTATCCCTCTAAAGCAACCCTGCAATCAAGATACAAGAAGTCTCTTCTGTCCCCAACACACCCAATACACTTGTCAGGTGTATAGGTTCACTAGTTCGGCAAAGATATAGCGAAATACAAGTAATATGGATGATTATAAGTGGTAATTGCAATATGAAATAAGAGTGGTAGCAAGCAAACATGTAACAGGACTGATAGTAAACAGTGTTTCAATGCTTAGAAACAAGGCCTAGGAATCATACTTTCACTAGTGGACACTCTCATATAAATATCTTCTCTTCATGATGCTACCCTGAACTACTCTCCTGTTGGACGATGTAGGGCTATAACCGCACACCTTACAGTTTACATTCCCCATCTAGATAACCCCTCACTGTCACCTTGAGCCAACAAACACCACAATCTCATAGAGACACCCAACTCAAATTATACTTATAATAATTATTTATGTAACCTTAGCCAAAGTGCCACACGGTGTGCACACTGTTAACTTCACACATGTGGGGATAAGTAGAGATTAATTAAGGAACTTGAGTAGTAGAATAGATCTATAGATTACAAAGCTCATGATCTCATAAGATCACATATAGAGAGAGAGATGAACACATAGCTACCGGTAGAGCCCTTAGCCTCGAGAGAGAACTACTCCCTCCTCATCATGGGAGTCAGCAATGGCGATGGAGATGGCAGTGGAGTCGATGGAGATGGCTCCGGGGGCCCTTCCCCGTCCCGGCAGGGTGCCAGAACAGAGACTTCTGTCCCCCGAATCTCCTCTTTGGTGGCGGCGGCGCTGCGGAACTTTTAGTGGAATTCTGATCTGGTACTTAGGGTTTTCGTCCTGGGAGGCTTATATAGGTGAAGAGGCGATGCCGGAGGTGGGCCAGGGTGGCCACACCCCTTGGTGGTGTGGCTAGGGTGACCCGCGCCACCCTAGGGTGTGCCAGCCTCCTGGCTGCCCTCCGTCTCCCCTTTGGACTCCGTGTCATGTCGGGAAAAATAGGAACTTTAGGCTTTGTTTCGTCCAATTCCGAGAATATGTCTTTATTAGCTTTTCTGAAACCAAAAACAGCAAAAAATAGGCAACTATCACTGTGGCATCTTGTCAATAGGTTAGTTCCAGAAAATTTATAAAAATACCTCAAAGCATCAACAAAACATAAGAAAGTAGATATAAAACAAGCATGGAACATCAAAAATTATAGATACGTTTACGACATATCAACATCCCCAAGCTTAACTCCTGCTCGTCCTTGAGTAGGTAAGTGACAAAAAGAATAATTTTTGAGGTGACATGCACCATCACAATCTTGATCAAGGTATATGTAAAACATTGATAGCTGGGATCATAGTACTTTAACATAGACATGAAAGATATAGTTCTAACAATAAGACATAGCAACTATGTTGTAACATGAAAAGGTACAAACAAAAGATTCATGAATAATAATGCTTTGAAAGACGTTTGTTTGTTTCACATATAGAAAACATAATGAAAATGGTATCCATCTTATCCATCATGGTATAGCAAAACATAAATGCATAAGACACCTTCAAAGTTTATAAGGGTGACTAGATACAAATAATTTAAGAGCAAGCAATATCACAGTTATGAATCAATCAACAAGTTTTTGAACAATGCCCATTAAACTAAGATTGGTCACTATGCTCTCTCAATTGGTGCATAAAGATAGAAGATGGAGACTTAACATATAAGTAAAAAAGAAAGGCCCTTCATAGAAGGAAGCAGGAATTCAAGTTTCATAAAGAGCTTCCAAAAATTATTGTACTTATTAGCTTTCAGCTCTCATTTCCCCTATCATAAGCATCTTTAGGTGATTAAGGTTAAGGTGAACAAATATGAGGATATGCTTGACAAGTTATAAGTTGAAAATATCATGCCCCTTGCTTACGAGTACCGAACCTCATGGTAATCAACTTTAGTCATGAGTAAGTTATTGTCATTGTAAGTACATGTGTATCATAGAGAACCGCCAACGGGGTACCCCTTTCCCCATGATACAGGAGCTTTCCCTTATCAAAATGACAAGGCAACAGACAATGAGAAACTCAGCGATCTTTTTATTTGCTATTTGCAAAGTTTTTTTATTGAGGATGCTTCACATATTGCTCAAAATGGTTATGCTGCAAGTTTACACCATGAATAGACATGGCTTAGGCTAGCCGCCAAGGCGTTTCTCTAACACATATAGAAACTCCATGAGCTTACAAGATCCCCTTTTATTTCACAACGTCGGGATACATAAGCAAAAGAAGATGATATCAACTAAATAAAGTGCAATGTTGAAAGCGTTCCCCATGGTAACAGGTTCTGCTAATTCACAACTTACAAAGCGCAAGCATATGCGCAACATAGATGGGATCAATGGTTCAAGTTTATTAAGTGCAAGAAAGTAAAGTGTGCCATCAAGTTTGTGAGAGCTTTAATCACTAATTTTCACATAACAAGTTTAATTAAGAAGGTAGATAAAAACAAGAATATACTTGGAATAGCAATAATGCTAATAGGTAGGTATGGTGGAATCTTTGGAATAACTTGGTTTTATTTGGATTTGGATGCATGAGTGGAACTCATACTTGCTACATGTGGAGGCTAGCAAAAGACTGGGAGCGACCAACTAAGAGAGCAATAATGGACATAATCATGCAAAGCGACAAAACATTATTAATTAAAGCATAACGTGATATTACAAATCGAAAACTAAATGACCATAGAGGCTGTGGTGACTTGGTATAGTCTTAACATGGTGTGAGCATACGCCAAGTCAACCCAAATAAAGCAACAAAAGGAGAATACCAAAATATTATGCTTTTATATGCTAAAACAACGCATGATTCTTTCAAGGCACATTAAGTAATCTCAATTTTTTGTAACAAGTCATGCTATAGCAATAATCACTAAGCATAAAGTCATAGCAATATCAAACATGACATGATAAAGTCTAGGCCACAGTCAAAACAAGCTCCTTTTATACCACTTATAAGCATGAACTTTCCTACTCTTTTCCAACCCAAATCAACTTAGTTGTAACTATGTATGAATGTGGGGGTCCAACCAATTTATTTAAGAAAACTAAGAAAAATATAATTAAAAACAAAAACAAAGACTCTCCAAGAAAAACACAATTGTGCATGAAACAATAAAAATGAAGTGTTTGGAAGAAAACCTGAGATTTTTATTGACGAAGAAAGGGATGCCTTGGGCATCCCCAAGCTTTGACGCTTGTATTTCTTGAATATTTCTTGGGGTGACACGGGTGGCATCCCCAAGCTTGAGCTTTTGTCCATACTTCATCTTATCGCATTGTTCTTCCCTAGACTTTAAAATTTCCTTCATACAAAACTTCACACAATCTTCATTAGCAACATTAGTGTACCTCAAGATAATAAGTCTTTGGGTTCAGTTTGAACAAGTAAAACTTCCATTAAAACACAAGCTACTGTAGTAATTACTTTTAAGAGTTCAAGTGATCAAAGAGAACTCAAAGAGAAAGAGATTAAGATGCAAATGCAAATAATGGAAAAAATCTGTCAAAACAGACCAACAGTTAAAAACTGATTTTTCCGAAGACCTTCTGTTGCTCAAATCAAAAAGTGATAAACTAACAAAAGTTGTATAAAAACCTGGGGCAGAAGCACAAAAACCTAAAGCTCAATCCTAAGTAGTGAGATTTTTCACGATTTTTTTACACTGAAGCATAAAAATCTGTTTCTGGACAACAACTTTCCCAAGTCTTACTTCCCTCTCATTAGAGGTTATTATTGGCACAAAAACCACAAAAAAGGATAAGGAGAGGTTATTACAGAGGCAATAACTTCCAAGACTCAACAAAACAAAAATAAACTGGAAGTAAAAATATAATGGGTTGTCTCCCAAAAGCTCTTTCTTTATAGCCATTAAGATAGGCATGATAATTTCGATGATGCTCACATAAGAAATATGAATTGAAGTAAAAGAGAGCATCAAGAAGCAAATATGGAACGAATTTAAGTCTAACCCACTTCCTATGAAAAATAATATTGTAAAGAAACAAGTTATGAAAGCACAAAGCAACAAGCATAGGAAAGCAAAACAAGTGTGACTTCAAAGTTTTCAGCATAAAGAGAGGAGACTTAATATTGTTGAGATACATACAACCATGTTTCCCTCTCTCATAATAACTTTCAGTAGCATCATGAATAAAATTAACAGTATAAATATCACATAAAACATTCTTATCATGAGCCACATGCATAAAATTATTACTCTCCCTATAAGCATAGTCATTCTTATTAATCGTAGTGGGAGCAAATTCAACAAAATACCTATCATTATTATTCTCATCATCATAATCATGAAGTATAGGAGGCATATTGTAATCATAATTAATTTTCTCCTCAATAGTAGGTGGACTGAAAATAACATATTCACCATTGTAATCATCATATATTAGAGGCATAGTATCATCAAAGTAATATTCTCCTCCGTGCTTGGGGGACTAAGAATATCATTTTCATAAAAACTAGCTTCCCCAAGCTTAGACTTTCCATAGCATTAGCAATAATGGTGTTCAAAGAATTCATACTAATAACATTGCTATTAGCATGCAAATAAAGTTCCATAGGTTTTTTAATTTTCTCTTCAAACACTTCATGTCCTAACTCAAGATAAATACTATAAAGCTCTCTAATTTTGTTGTTGTTTTACATTAAGCCTAACTAGTGAAAATAAAAACAAGTAATAAAAAGATATAATTGCAGAATCTAAAGGAAATAACTTCGAGCACTCACACACCAGCAACAGTACTAGAAGATAGCTTAGTAGCTAGAGGATGTGAGTACCTTTTACCTTAACTCCCTGGCAACGGCACTAGAAAATAGCTTGATGTTTACGCACGCTTCTATTCTTGTAGACAGTGTTGGGCCTCCAAGTGCAGAGGTTTGTAGAACAGCAACAAGTTTCCCTTAAGTGGATCACCCTAGGTTTATCGAACTCAGAGAGGAAGTGGTCAAAGGTACCCCTCTCAAGCAACCCTGCAATCAAGATACAAGAAGTCTCTTGTGTCCCAAACACACCCAATACACTTGCCAGGTGTATAGGTGCACTAGCTCGGCGAAGAGATAGTGAAATACATGTAATATGGATGATTATAAGTGGTAATAGCTATCTGAAATAAGAGTGGTAGCAAGCAAACATGTAACATGACTGATTGTAAATGGTGTTTCAATGCTTGGAAACAAGGCCTATGGATCATACTTTCACTAGTGGACACTCTCATATGAATATCTTCTCTTCATGATGCTACCCTGAACTACTCTCCGGTTGGACGATTTAGGGCTATAACAGCACACCTTAAAGTTTGCATTCCACATCTAGATAACCCCTCACTATCACCGTGAGCGCTAGATGGTTCCAACAAACACCACAATCTCATAGAGACATCCAACTCAAATTATACTCATGATAAGTATTTATGTAACCTTAGCCAAAGTGCCACACGATGTGCACACTGTCAACTTCACACACGTGGGGATAAGCAGAGACTAATTAAAGCATTTGAGTAGCAGAATACATCTATAGATTACAAAGCTCATGATCTCATAAGATCACGCATAGAGAGAGAGATGAACACATAGCTACCAGTAGAGCCCTTAGCCTCAAGAGAGAAGTACTCCCTCCTCATCATGGGAGTCAGCAACGGCGATGGAAATGGCGGTGGAGTCGATGGATATGGCTCCGGGGGCACTTCCTCGTCTCGGCAGGGTGCCTGAACAGAGACTTATGTCCCCCGAATCTCCTCTTCCGTGGCGGAGGTGCTGTGGAACTTTTCGTGGAATTCTGATC
Source organism: Avena eriantha (assembly GCA_910589775.1). NCBI lineage: Eukaryota > Viridiplantae > Streptophyta > Magnoliopsida > Poales > Poaceae > Avena > Avena eriantha. The sequence goes on along the minus strand of OU342742.1, from coordinate 400,033,905 downwards.
TGGTACTTAGGGTTTTCGTCCTGGGAGGCTTATATTGGAGAAAAGGCGATGCCATAGGTGGGCCAGGGTGGCCACACCCCTGGTGGCGTGGCCAGGGGTGACCCGCGCCACCCTAGGGTGTGCCAGCCTCCTGGCTCCCCACGGTCTCCCCTTTGGACTCTGTGTCGTGTCAGGAAAATAAGAACTTCAAGATTTGTTTCGGCCAATTCCAAGAATATGTCTTTATTAGCTTTTCTTAAACCAAAAATAGCAGAAAACAGGCAACTGACACTGTGGCATCTTTTCAATAGGTTAGTTCCAGAAAATGTATAAAAATACCTCAAAGCGTGAACAAAACATAAGAAAGTAGATATAAAACAAGCATGGAACATCAAAAATTATAGATACGCTTACGGCGTATCAAACACATGCAATGACACTCCATGTGTCATTCCATGGTTAGCAAGCCCAAGAACATGTTGGAATCTAACTACCAAATGCAATGGAGCACGAGTGCGACACAGGTTGCATCACCACATCCACTTGAGTGTGCGTGGTCTCTTGGATCAATGTGGTTTGAAAAGGAATACATGAAATGACACTCCATGTGTCAATCCATGGTCACAAAGCCCAAGAACATGTTGGAATGCAACTACAAATGCAAATGGATAACCATTGTGACAAAGGTTGCATAACACACTCAATGTGTGTGGTCATGTGAATAAATGTTGTTTGGAAAAGAACACATGCAATGACTCTCCATGTGTCAAACCATGGTCAGAAATCCCAAGAACATGTTGGAATGCAACGGAGCACCAGTGTGAAAGAGGTTGCATCACCACACCAACTTGAGTGTGTGTGTGTGGTGATGTGTATCAATGTGGTTTGGAAAAGAACACATGCAATGACACTCCATGTGTGAAACTAGGGTCAGAAAGCCCAAGAACATGTTGGAATGCAACTGCCAAAGGCAATGGAGCACCAGTGTGACAGAGGTTGCATATCCACACCCACTTGATTGTGTGTGGTCATGTGGATCAATGTGGTTTGGAAAATAACACATGTGGCGACACTCCATGTGTCAAACCATGGTTAAAAAGCCCAAGAACATGTTGCAGTGCAACTACCAAATGCAATGGAGCACAAGTGTGAAAGAAGTTGCATCACCACACCCACTTGAGTGTGTGTGTGTGTTCATGTGGATCAATGTGGTTTGTAAAAAAACATTCAATGACACTCCATGTGTCAAACCATGGTCAAAAAGCCCAAGAACCCGTTGGAATGCAACTGCCAAATGCAATGGTGCACTAGTGTGAAAAGGTTGCATCACCACAACCACTTGAGTGTGTGTGCTCATGTGGATCAATGTGGTTTGGAAAAATGACACATGCAATGGCGCTCCATGTGTCGTACCATTGGTAACAAAGCCCAAGAACATGTTGGAATGCAACTTCCAAATGCAATGGAGCACTAGTGTGACAGAGGTTACATCACCACACCCACTTGAATGTGTGTGGTCATGTGGATCAGTGTGGGTTGGAAAAGAACACATGCAATGACACTTCATGTGTCAAATCATGGTCAGAAAGCCCAAGAACATGTTGGAATTCAACTTCCGAATGCAATGGAGCATGAGTGTGATAGAGGATTCATCGCCACACCCACTTGAGTGTGTGTGGTCATGTGGATCAAGGTGGTTTGGAAAAGAACACATGCAATGACACCCCATGTGTCAATGCAAGGTTAGAAATCCCAAGACACATGTTGGAATGTAACTACCAAATGCAATGGAGCACCAGTGTGACACATGTTGCATCACCACATCCACTTGAGTGTGTTTGGTCTCTTGGATCAATGTGGTTTGAAAAAGAACACATGCAATGACACTCTATGTGTCAAACCATGGTCACAAAGCCCAAGAACATGTTGGAATACAACTGAAAATGGAAATGGAACACCATTGTGACAGAGGTTGCATCACACGCACTCAATGTGTGTGGTCATGTGGATAAATGTGGTTTGGAAAATAACACATGCAATGACTCTCCATGTGTCAAACCATGGTCAGATATCCCAAGAACATGTTGGAACACAATGGAGCACTAGAGTGAAAGAGTTGCATCACCACACCAACTTGAGTGTGTGTGTGGTCGTGTGTATCAACGTGGTTTGGAAAAGAACAAATGTAATGATACTCCATGTGTCAAACCATGGTCAGAAAGCCTAAGAACATGTTGGAACTCAACTGCCAAATGCAATGGAGCACCAGTGTGACGAAATTTGGATCACCACACCCACTTGAGTGTGTGTGGTCATGTGGATCAGTGTAGTTTGGAAAATAACACATTTGGCAACACTCCATGTGTCAAACCATGGTTAAAAAGCCCAAGAACATGTTGCAATGCAACTGCCAAATGCAATGGTGCATTAGTTTGAAAGAATTTGGATCCCCACACCCACTTGAGTGTGTGTGTGTGTGTGTGTTCATGTGGATCAATGTGGTTTGGAAAAAATACATGCAATGACACCCATGTGTCAAACTATGGTCAGAAAGCCCAAGAACATGTTGGAATGGAACTACCAAATGTAATGGTGCACTAGTGTGAAAAGGTTGCATCACCACAACCACTTGAGTGTGTGTGGTCATGTGGATCAATGTGGACTGGGAAAATAACACATGCTATCGCACTCCATGTGTCGTACCATTGGTAACAAAGCCCAAGAACATGTTGGAATGCAACTACCAAATGCAATGGAGCACTAGTGTGACAGAGCTTGCATCACCACACCCACTTGAGTGTGTGTGGTAATGTGCATCAACGTAGGTTGGAAAATAACACATGCAATGACACTCCATGTGTACAATTATGGTCAGAAAGCCCAAGAACATGTTGGAATTCAACTTCCAAATGCAATGGAGCATGAGTGTGATAGAGGTTGCATCACCACACCCACTTGAGTGTGTGTGGTCATGTGGATCAATGTGGTTTGGAAAAGAACACATGCAATGACACTCCATGTGTCAATCCATGGTTAGAAAGCCCAAGAACATGTTGGAATGTAACTTCAAAATGCAATGGAGCACCAGTGTCACACACGTTGCATCACCACACCCACTTGAGTGTGTGTGGTCTCTTGGATCAATGTAGTTTGAAAAATAACACATGCAATGACACGGCATGTGTCAAACCATGGTCACAAAGCCCAAGAACATGTTGGAATGCAACTGCAAATGCAAATGGAGCACCATTGTGACTGAGGTTACATCACACGCACTCAATGTGTGTGGTCATGTGGATAAATGTGGTTTGGAAAAGAACACATGCAATGACTCTCCATGTGTCAAACCATGGTTAGAAAGCCCAAGAACTTGTTTGAATGCAATGGAGACCCAATGTGAAAGAGGTGGCATCACCACACCAACTTGACTCTGTGTGTGGTCATGTGTATCAACGTGGTTTTGAAAAAAACAAATGTAATGGCACTAAATGTGTCAAACCATGGTTAGAAAGCCCAAGCACATGTTGGAATGCAACTGCCAAATGCAATGGAGCACCAATGTGACGAAGATTGGATCACCACACCCACTTGAGTGTGTGTGGTCATGGGGATCAATGTGGTTTGGAAAATAACACATTCGGCGACACTCCATGTGTCAAACCATTGTTAAAAAGCCCAAGAACATGTTGCAATGCAACTGCCAAATGCAATGGAGCACGAGTGTGAAAGAAGTTGCATCAGCACACCCACTTGAGTGTGTGTGCGTTCATGTGGATCAATGTGGTTTGGAAAAAACACATGCAATGACACTCCATGTGTCAAACCATGGTCAGAAAGCCCAAGAAAATGTTGGAATGCAACTGCCAAATGCAATGGTGCAGTAGTGTGAAAAGGTTGCATCAGCACAACCACTTGAGTGTATGTGGTCATGTGGACAAATGTGGTTTGGAAATATAACACATGGAATGACACTCCATGTGACGTACCATTGGTAACAAAGCGCAAGAACATGTTGGAATGCAACTGCCAAATGCAATGGAGCACCAGTGTGACAGAGCTTGCATCACCACACCCACTTGAGTGTGTGTGGTCATGTGGATCAATGTGGGTTGGAAAATAACACATGCAATGACACTCCATGTGTCAAATCATGGTCAAAAAGGCCAAGCACATGTTGGAATGCAACCTCCAAATGCAATGGAGCATCAGTGTGACAAAGGTTGCATCGCCACACCCACTTGCGTGTGTGTGGTCATGTGGATCAATGTGGTTTGGAAAGGAACACATGCAATGACACTCCATGTGTCAATCCATGGTTAGAAAGCCCAAGAACATGTTGGAATGTAACTACCAAATACAATGGAGCACCACTGTGACACATGTTGCATCACCATAACCACTTGAGTGTGTGTGGTCTCTTGGATCAATGTGGTTTGAAAAAGAACACACGCAATGACATTCCATGTGTCAAACCATGATCACAAAGCCCAAGAACATGTTGGAATGCAACTACAAATGCAAATGAAGCACCATTGTGATATAGGTTGCATCACACGCACTCAATGTGTGTGGTCATGTGGATAAATGTGGTTTGGAAAAGAACATATGCAATGACAATCCATGTGTCAAACCATGGTAAAAAATCCCAAGAACATGTTGGAATGCAATCGAGCACTGGTGTGAAAGAGGTTGCATAACCACACCAACTTGAGTGTGTGTGTGGTCATGTCTATCAATGTGGTTTGGAAAATAACAAATGCAATGACACTCCATGTGTAAAGCCATTGTCCGAAACCCCAAGAACATGTTGGAATGCTACTACCAAATGCAATGGAGCACCAGTGTGACAGAGATTGCATCACCACACCCACTTGAGTGTGTGTGGTCATATGGATCAATGTGGTTTGGAAAATAACACATGCGGCGGCACTCCATGTGTAAAACCATGGTTAAAAATCCCAATAACATGTTGCAATGCAACTACCAAATGCAATGGAGCACCAGTGTGAAAGAGGATGCATCACCACACCCACTTGAGTGTGTGTGTGTGTTCATGTGTATCAATGTGGTTTAGAACATGCAATGACACTCCGTGTGTCAAACCATGGTCAGAAAGCCCAAGAACATGTTCGAATGCAACTATCAAATGGAATGGAGCACCATTGTGAAATAGGTTGCATCACCACACCCACTTGAGTGTGTGTAGTCATGTGGATAAATGTGGTTTGGAAAAGAACACATGCAATGACACTCCATGTGTCAAACCATAATCACAAAACCCAAGAACATGTTGGAATGCAACTGCCAAATGCAATGGAGCACTAGTGTGAGTTAGGTTGCATCGCCACGCCCACTTGAGTGTGTGTGGTCATGTGGATCAATGTGGTTTCGAAAATAACACATGCAATGACACTCCATGTGTCAAATAATGGTCAGAGAGCCCAAGAACATGTTGGAATGCAACTTCAAAATGCAATGGAGCATGAATGTGACAGAGGTTGGATTGCCACACCCACTTGAGTGTGTGTGGTCATGTGGATCAATGTGGTTTGGAAAAGAACACATGCAATGACACTCCATGTGTCAATCCGTGGATAGAAAGCCCAAGCAAATGTTGGAATGTTACACCCAAATACAATGGAGCACCATAATGACACAGGTTGCATCACCATACCCATTTGAGTGTGTGTGGTCTCTTGGTTATATGTGGTTTGAATAAGAACACATGCAATGACACTCCATGTTTCAAACCATGGTCACAAAGCCCAAGAACATGTTGGAATGCCACTACCAAATGCAATGGAGCACCAGTGTGACAAAGATTGCATCACCACACCCACTTGAGTGTGTGTGGTCATATGGATCAATGTGGTTTGGAAAATAACACATCCGGCGACACTCCATGTGTCAAACCATGGTTAAAAATGCCAAGAACATGTTGCAATGCAACTGCCAAATCCAATGGAGCACTAGTGTGAATGAGGTTGCATCGCCACACCCACTTGAGTGTGTGTGGTCATGTGGATCAATGTGGTTTGGAAAAGAACACATGCAATGACACTCCATGTGTCAAATCATGGTCAGAAAGCCCAAGAACATGTTGGAATGCAACTTCCAAATGCAATGGAGCATGAGTGTGAGAGAGGTTGCATTGCCACTCCCACTTGAGTGTGTGTGGTCATGTGGATCAATGTGGCTTGGAAAAGAACACATGCAATGACACTCCATATGTCAATCCGTGGTTAGAAAGCCTAAGAACATGTTGGAATGTAACTACCAAATACAATGGAGCACCACTATGACACAGGTTGCATCACCATACCCACTTGAGTGTGTGTGGTCTCTTGGATAAATGTGGTTTGAAAAATAACACATGCAATGACACTCCATGTGTCAAACCATGGTCACAAAGCCCAAGAACATTGTAACATCCCAATTTCAGCAACCCTGATTAGTTGTCCAGAATGCAAAAATCAGGGGGAACAAAAACTTTTTCTTGCTTAGTGATGAAGTGTTTGCCCGTTGTTTGACTGTGTTTATGCTTATGATTGTGTATTAGAAGATATACTCCTTACCTCAACATCTGTTGTCAAAAAGCTATTTAACAAAACTATCCTGGCTCATTTTATATATTCTCAAATGTTCTGGCATTTCAAAACATGAGCCAAGATGCTTATGTAACCAAAACTATTTTAGTAGTTTCTATTGACAAAACTATGGAGAGACATATAATATAATCTCCTTATGTTTTCAAGACAGAACCTTCAAATACTCTTACCTCTAGGATCTCCAAAACCATTTAGTAAGGTTTTGAAATCTACTCTTGGTAGACATACCAAGGACCTTACCTTGTTCAAACTCCAACCTATTAAAAATACCCATCCTCACCTCAACCTAATCTTGATGGTAACCCCAGTAGTGGAGTTGCTTAGTTTATAAGATGAGTTGCCTTGATCTGCTGTCTGATGAGGTACCTTGATCTTTTGTTTGACTTGTTTGCTTAGGAAGTAGTATGAGCCACTCTAGGAGCTCATCATTTGGATAAATATACTTCAAACTCACCAAACCCTAAGCAAGAATACAAGGTGGATCTGATCTCTAGTTACTAGGAGATCATCTAACACCCTTAACCAGGTCATTCCTGAATATATCCCTTCTCGAAGCTTCCAAGTTAATGAAGACCATTCTCTCATACTCAATCTACACTTCAAAATAATACCCTTGATGATTCTTTGGTACCTTGAAATCAATCAAAAACATCCTCCCTCTTATTCTAGTCAAAAACCCTAAATCTGCCAAAATTGACTAAGTGTGGAAATATGTTTCCAACATCACCTTTTGAATGCCTCCTTTTCCCAACCCTTGTGCATTTTTGGAAATGAACTTGAACCATCTTGTAAACCTAATAAGGACTACCAAGGACCACTCTTGCCCTTGGTTAGATCCTCCTCCAACCCACTTGTTCTTGATGGTTTTGCAGGCAAGAAAATAAATATTCCTGCAAATCTAGTCAGCATGCCTACTTTGATAGAAGCTCACACCACCATCCAACTTTTTATGTACCAACTCTTTGCATGGTTGTGTTCTACTCATACAGGTATATTAATATCTACTTCACTTGTTCCAAGTGGAGCTTCGTGCTTCTAAAACCCACAAGGTTTTGAAGGCTAGTTGATAATCTGCTTTGGCAAGCTTATTTTATTCAAAGTTTGAAAGCATATCTTGGTGAAATCAAGAAAGATCAAGATCAAACCTCTATACCATGTTGATGTACATCACTTGTTATATCCATCCATCTATCCCATGCCCAAGAGGAGATCTGAGCTCAAAGGTCCAACAAGGTTTTGGTGGCATGAAAACAATCTCACCCAAGATCCTTAAATCTCTAGATTTCACCAAGATCAACTTGGATTCTCCAATCCCAAGGTTGAAAATGCTTGATACACCTTGTCTACATCATCTACCTTGATCATCAAGATTTATCAAATATTACCCATAATTATTTTGGCTCTGAATCTATTTAATCTCTTTAATAGTCAAAATCTCCAAGACTCCTCTCACAAAGGAAAGTTTGGTTTTTGCCACAACACTTCCCCAACTTGTTTCTCAATTGAGATCCATATATCATACCCTACATTACCATCTCAAAAATAAATATTTTTGAGATCCTTTATTAATTCTTTTTGCCCTTTTCCTCAAATGGCAGAAATGGAAATAATAATAGTTTTAAATACTTTTGAACCCCCATAAATCTTGGGAAAATTCCCCTAAGTGTATATTCACATTTGGGACCATCTGAACTCAAAAACCCACCTAGTACAATGTAAAAATATCAAATGAACTCCAAGAATTCACTTCTGCAGTTTCTGAATAAATGGATTTAAGTGGACTTCTAATCTTCTGAAAAATCCCAAATAAATCTCAGAGATGTTTCTTAACCTAAGTGGAGTTCTAATCTTCTAGAATGGCACAATGCTGGATTTGATGTTTGTCCATTCTGGTATAATGTAATACCTCTTTCATTACGCTCTAAGTTCAAGCCTGGACAAACCAAAAGTGGATAAGTGACTCTACCGCGGAGGCCCAAGGCCACCCACGTGTAGGCCCATCGAAGCGGAGTAGGGCATGGTACCGACCTACCACCTTATCCACTTTCTAGAACATCGGGACAAGAGCGAGCGGCGTAAGCGACAGGTAACGCGACCACGACATACACAAATGAGTATGTATGCCTGCGACTTACAATAGACATCAGAGTCACACCATCTAAAAGAAATAGAAATATTGCAACGCCATACGGCAAGATCCAAATATCATAGATAGATATAATATTTTAGGATACATCCTCAAACATCACGTAACAGAGTATCAAGCGGAAGCGAGAAACATGATCCGAGTATGGATAAGAAGCAAATCGGCATAAGATGCCCTAAAAATAAGCACATCCCGCCCACAGATCTCAAGGATCTCCATCCCCAGAATCTCTACACCTGACGGTCGTTGCCACCATCATCCGTCTCCTCAACCCAGTAGCCTTCCTAAGAGTATACCTGTCCATCTAAACCAAATATTTATCGTGGGAGATCCTAGGGGTACTCAGCAAGTCTTAATGCATCTAAAGGGAACAACCTAGGGGTGACGCAATTGCAGCGAAAGATAATATCTACAAAGAGCTATAGAGACTCGCTACACATCCGCCCAACCAGGGATGGACGGACGCCCGTTAATTAATAGCAATAGTTATATAAGTAACATAATTAACCTTGCTCGCCCTCCTTCTCGCTTACCAACGAGAAGGCGGAAGAACAACCATCCGTTAGCAATTTTTATTAACCATTCCATGAGTGTTGTACTAATTACTAGTCATGCCTTAGTCAAATTAAAGGCGGTACTTTAGTTACGCTTGTCTATGATAGAGAAACTGTGCTCCAAGTCGTCCAAAACTGCGGTCACGACTTTCAGAAAGATTTACCCTGCATGGGTGCACAAATAGCAACACACACATGCTCAACCTCGGGAAGAACCAAATAAAACGCAACGAGGCCTCACGACAATGCATTCATAGGATAGATAAAAAATTTCAGGGGGCCACCTCATTAAGATACCCGCAACGAAGTTGGCTGGCTCCGAGACGGACCCAAGGTTTGCACCAATGGCTGTAAACGACTAGGAAGCCGAAAGTGTGACTGGGATTGTCGATACCGCGAAAACACTCCGCAATTCCTAAACAATACAGGTTCTCCATGCCCAATCGTAATAGTACAGGATAGTAAATAAAACCCCAAACTAGTTTGTGGCCCCAAGAAATAGAAATGAATCAAGCTCTGGCTCAGGGCGGTCCATAAGGCCTCCCGGATGTGGATAGTGCGAATAGTCAAGGAATAGGAATCAAGTACTCGGGGTCCTACAGGACACAAGTGATGGAGGAACAAGCTCGGTGGGGTTTAAAAGTAAAGGCTATGCAGTACTTGGGATTCAATTTAATGCATTCGCGACTCCATGATGCAAGAATAAGATAGAAGCAATAGGTACTATATGTATGCAAGCATGTGGTAGTGCTTGCCTGGCAGCTCAGTTGAAGCGAGGGATGGATCTGGGTAGTACTCCTGGGATTCCTGATAATTCCCCTGCTTGGCGTCTATTCGAAAGAAGAACCAAACAAACAAGGTCCAACATAAATAAAGTGCACACGCATATAAATAAAATGCGACAAGCAACCAAGCATGCCATGATGAATGATGCACAATTTACATGGCAATAATGTAGCATGGCAAGGCTGAGGTGTGGGGACAAGAATAACTCATTTTATTAATTATTTGGTCAAGTTTTATTACCATAAACAGTTCTGATTTTTAATATTGATATGATGCATGCTGCAAAACAGAACATGGAATGCATAAACTGAATGGGCTCGTCGAGCTGATCATTTTAGACATATTATTTGTCAAATTTGGAGTTATAGAATTAAAGTTATTAGTTAATTGAGAAAAGGCATTTTTGTTGCAATTAAACAATTTCGAAAATTTAAAATAGTCAAACATTATTTTGGATGGCATATTTGAATTCCTCACATTTTTCTGATTAAAAAACATATATTATTTGTATTATTTGGATTTACCAATTAAAATTTATTAAAAACTGGATTTAAAATCATATTAAACATTTTCTGAAATCGTTTTTTATTAAACAGATAAAGGAAGAGACTTTCTGCACACAAGCCTCTACTACCCAGGTCACCGACAGGTGGGCCAAAGGGCGGGGAGGGACCACGCGCGCGGGCGCTAGCCGTGAGGCGACACATGGGCCACCCCAGACAAGCGCGGGTGAAAACTACAAAGGACGGGTACCGATCTGTAAAAAGCTCGGGAGAGTGACAGGTGGGCCACGAGGACCGCGGGTGGAGGTGGAAAAACCTTCAGGGGTCTTTTTAAGAAACCAACAAGTTCACCTATCTACTGCCAGAGTTGAGACTGAATTTTGTGCAAAAACCGGCTAGTTGTTCCCTACTTTGATAGCAGATGGTGAGCGAACCACTGCAGTTTTTGCAAAACCGCAAGAATGAAAGTTTGAGAGGAATATTAGGGCTACAACTTTTGATTAGGCAGTTTTGCCGGATCTCGCCTACAGCGGCCAGGATCTAGCGAGGAACAGAGGAGAAAAACGAGCGACCGAGACTGACGAAACTGTCCGCCGATTCAGGGAGAAACACTGATCTTCCGCTGGTGATTCCGGGAGATTTGCTACAATGTTTTGATCGAAACTTGCTGGAACGGAAAGAGGGTACGACGGTCTGCATCTTTTGTCAAGGAAGAACTACTGGAGGGGGGCTGAGGCGTCCAAGGAACGAGGCGGAACAGAGACTCGTTGGCGGTGTCTGTCGCATGGCTAGACGTTGTCCGGCGTGCGGACGACTGCGTGATGCGGCGCATGCTGGCGAGGCGAACGAAGGGTGAGCCAGGGAGAAGAGAAGGAGGATGCTCACCTAGAGGGATCGGCTTGGAGGCGAGGTGAGCGGCAGTGGCTGGCAAGGAAGATGTCCGTGACGGCGAACTGGCCTGCACTGGAACAATCGGCAGCGTGCGGTGGCTCGGCGACGTCGTACAGCAGCCCCAGGCCTCTTAGTTGCGCTCGATGGTCACCAGGTAGAGGGGTGCAAGCAAAGCCAAGCTAGGGTTTTCCCTGAGGAGAAGAAGGGGGGAAGCCGATCTCGATCTAGATGGGGTTTGGGTAGATGGACGAGGGTGAGGTTGAGGTCGAGGTGTGGGGCTGTTGCTACTTTTTGCGCATCGAGGAGAGGGGACACGGCCTCGGTGTGCAGCTGGCGTGCAGCGTCGCTTTTCGCCAGGGTCCGAAGGGGCTGAGCTGGGTGGTTTGGGGAGGGAGCGAGCTGCTGCCGCTGGCTCATGCACGAGTCCAGGAAGCGCCGGGCTGAGGAGGGTCCGGTGCAGGCAGCAGGCTGGTCCGGTCCGAGAGCGAGAGAGAGGGTTCGGCAGGCGAGGGGCAACAGGTTGGGTTCGGCTGGGCGCAGGTACTGCGTGTGCCTGCTGCCTGGTTGCCTGATAGGGATAGGTAGAAAGGTTGCCCAGCTGCATGTGATATGTGGCTGGATCGGTGTGGTAGAATTAGGGTAGATGTGGGTTTTGGGCTGGGTGTTCTTTGGTCTAGGTGGTTAAGCTAGGTAGATTAGAGAGAGATGGCAGATTTGAGCTAGAAGAAAAGAGAGAGGTACTCCAAGTGCCAAGCAAAAATAGACTAACAAAGGAGGAGGGGGGGACGATGTTGAGTTCTTTCCAAGAAAAGAAAAGATGGGAGAGAGAGACTCATGTGTAGGCACACAAGCATGTGTAGGTGTAGGAGTAGATGTAGGTGTGGGTGTATATGTCCACATGCATATAAATGGTCATGGTGAGAGATAAATGAGAGATGAGGTGGAAGAAAAATGATCTTGCATGGCCCATGCATGTATAATAAATGCAATATTTACTATGGTGAAAACAATTGTAAAATACCATGGGCATTTAGTAACACATGCAATCCCAAAAATATGGAATTAAGGCCAAGCCAAAGAAAAGAGTTGTGTCCCAAGTAGAATAGATGAAATATTCTCATATTTGAATATAACTTGGGGCATGCTAGTGTGTATGTCCCACTAGGTGCATAATAGTCTCAAAATATTCCACCATGAGCATACATTCAAAACAATCCATATGGAAGCTTGACAAGGGGTTCCACTCACATTGCATGCAAAGGTGGCCATGTGGCTCACCACATATCAACAATGTGAAAACATCATGAGGCATATATGGGAGCATGTGGAATTAGAAGTAGATCCATCCCAACCCACATGAGCTAGAGGTAAACCCAAATAAAATGCAAAGCTCACATAGTAGGGTGGTGGAATAATGGGATGGTGACAAGAAGGTGGTGGAGTTAATAAAAGATATGCCCCCAACTCAACTTGGGCATCAAGCATTTATCAAGAACCAAATACAATATATCAAGAGACAAATACAATTAATAATGCATATGAGATAAGAACCAAATGAAAAGGGTTTTATATGATGCTCAAATGCAAGGTGGCATGATGACATGAGCATGATATAATTATGATGCAACAATTATATGTAGGAAGTAGCATTTTATTATTGGACCATCTAGCATTACAGATGTTAGACAGATGGGATGCTACAACTCTCCCCCACTAAACAGGAATCTCGCCCCGAGATTCTAGGAAGAAGAAGAAGACACGAAGAGGGTAGGATACTTGGCACAGAGCTCATCCTCGCGTTCCCAAGTGGCTTCATCAACGGAATGGTGCGACCACTACACCTTGCAGAACTTGATAGACTTGTTGCGAGTCTTTCTTTCTGCGACTTCTAGGATTTTTGTGGGGTGTTCTTGATAAGATAGATCTTCTTGGAGATTGACGAGTTCATGGTCCACGGTCCTGCCGGGATCCTTGAAGCACTTCTTGAGTTGAGAGATATGGAAAACATCATGGACCTTGAGTTTTTCAGGGACCTCGAGAGCATAAGCGACTTCTCCTCTTCTAGGAGCCAGCTTTCCTTTGATACCAAACCGGTGCGTGCCTCTCATGGGAGTGACACGAAGGTAAACGAGATCACCAGGGACATACTCCATGTCCGTGTGCTTTCTGTCATAGTTGCTCTTCTGGCGACTTTGAACAACCTTCAGGTTTTCAAGAATGATGTGAACCTTCTCCTCCGCTTGAGTTACAATGTCGGGGCCAAACAATGTTCTTTCACCTGCACCTGACCAACCAATCGGAGTTCTGCATTTGCGGCCATAGAGAACCTCAAATGGTGCCATCTTTAGACTCTTCTGGAAGCTATTGTTGTAAGAGAATTCAGCATAAGGAAGGCATTCTTCCCACTTCATGCCGAAAGAGATGACGCAAGCACGGAGCATATCTTCTAGAATCTGATTGATCCTTTCGACTTGTCCTTGCAACTGAGGGTGATAGGCAGTGCTGAAGTTCAACTTTGTTCCCAAAGCATTTTGGAAACTTCCCCAGAACTTGGAAGTGAAGATGCTTCCACGGTCTGAGCTGATCTCAAGAGGAACCCCATATAGAGAGACAATTCTGTTGATATAGAGCTCAGCCAACTGAATTGCAGAAATTGTTTCCTTGACGGGAAAGAAGTGAGCCACTTTAGAAAGCCTGTCGATGACAACAAAGATTGCATTGTTGCCCTTCTGCGACCTTGGAAAACCAGTTATGAAGTCCATCTCTACTTTCCCGTCTCACAAAGTGTGAGACAAACTAAAGAAGTTCGTAGGTAAGAATGGTTCATATGAATAACCGTCTCACAAAGTGTGAGACAAACTAAAGAAGTTCACAATCTCTTGATTACGGTAACTATCCAAAATATAAACTAAATGATAAATGTTGAGGGAGAGCGTCGTTGGCCATCATCATCATGCTCGCCATCAACACGCAACGTCACCTCCTCTCTAGCAAGCACCTCTGATGCAGAAGGACCTGTTTTCAGCAAAACATAACAAGTATCAAATATACTTAACACTCCAAATGTGTTTGCAAGATTATAACATTTATAAAATTGTATATCAAATATATACCTTTGTCATCGATGACCTCTCCGGTGATTGGTTCAACCTTTAAGTTCCTGAAACGTAATATGAACTCTTCGAAATCCAATGTTTCTCTTGGAACGATAACAGAAAATGCTACAGCAAAGAATACTAAGCATAAAGCCAAACAATATCAAGCAGGGCATGACAAAGCATAGGCCACAGTCAAAAACAAGCTCTCTTTACCACTTAAGCATGAGGTTTCCTACTCTTTTCCAATCCAAACCAGACTATTTGAACACCAATGTATGAATGAGGGGGTCCAACCAATTTATTCAGCAAACTAAGCAAACCACGCAAACTAAAAACCAAAACGAAAACGAAAAATAAGACGCTCCAAGAACAACACAATTGTGCATGAAACAATAAAAATGAAGTGTTTGGAAGAAACCTGAGATTTTTATTGATGAAGAAGGGGATGCCTTGGGCATCCCCAAGCTTTGACGCTTGTACTTCTTGGATATTTCTTGGGGTGACACCCGCCCCAATCTTGAGCTTTAGTCCATCCTTCATCTCATTACTCATTCCTTCCATACACCTAAAATTTTTCCTTCATACAAAACTTCACACAATCTTTATTAGCAACATTAGTGTACTTAAGATAAATAAGTCTTAAGGTTCAGTTCTAACACCAAATAAACTCCCATTAGAACACTAGCTACTGTAGCACTTCCCTCAAAAAGCTCAATTCCCCAAAAGAACTCAAAAAGGAACCAACAAGAAGCAAAAGCAGAAAATGGCAGAAATCTGTCAAAACAGACTAGCGGGTAAATACGAATTTTTTCGAAGACCTTTTGTTGTCAAATCAAAAAGTGTTGAACTAACGAAAGTTAGATAACAACCTGGGGTAGAAGCACAAAACATTACAACTCAATCCGACGTACAGAGCTCTCTCAGGAATGTTTCGGGACAGCAACTTTCCCAATCATTACTTCTCTCTCATTAGAGGTTACTCTTGGCACAAAAGCAAATAAAAAGGATAAGGAGCGGTTATTACAGAGGTAATAACTTCCAAGACTCATCTAAAACTCTTGGGTTATCTCCCAACAAGTACTTTTCTTTAATGCCTTTAAGTTAGGCACCAGCAAAAACTAGAATGGATAGAATAGAAGTAAACAGAAATAATCATAGTGAAAACATTGTTTTGTTCAATGAAATCCTTTTGTTAACAAGGTTGATCAGGTCTTGTTACCAAAACAATTCCATATGAGACAAAACTTTGTATCCCACTAATGATTATGTTACCTCAACCTTGATAGCAATGGTCCTAGTCATAATAGTTTCAAATATTTCTTTTGGTATGGGACAATATATTTCTCCAACTTGAATGCCTTCAACATGCTCAATTGAATTCAAACCATAAGTCCTTTCAATCTTCTTGGGGAAATAGACAGTATGTTCCTTGTCATTAACATTGAAAGTCACCTTTCCTTGATTACAATTAATAACAGCTCCTGCAGTATTAAGAAAAGGTCTCCCAAGAATAATAGACATATTATCATCTTCAGATATTTCAAGCACAACAAAATCAGTTAATATCAAGCAATTTTGAGCCACCTGAACAGGTACATCCTCACATATACCAACAGGAATAATGGTAGATTTAATAGCCATTTGCAAAGATATATCAGTTGTATCAAATGTTCAAGTTGAAGCCTCTTATAGAGAGAGAAAGGCATAACACTAACTCCAGCTCCCAAATCACACAAAGCAGTTCTAACATAACTGTTCTTAATACAGCAAGGGATAGTTGGAATCCCTGGGTCTCCAAGTTTCTTAGGTACCTTACCATTGAAGGAATAATTAGCAAGCAAAGTAGAGATTTCTTCATTAGGGATCTCCCTTTTATTCGAGACAATGTCCTTCATATACTTTGAATAAGGAGGCAATTTAATAGCATCAGTCAAAGGAATTTGCAAGAATAAAGGTTTCATCCACTCACAAAACTTATTATAGTGTTCATCTTCTTTTGACTTGTGTCTCTTATCAGGGAAAGGCATAGGTTTTTGGACCCAAGGTTCCCTCTCACTACCATGTTTCTTAGAAATAAAATCTTCTTTGGTGTATTTAGTAGTCTTAGTGTGGTTTTCAGGTTCTTGTTCAACTTTTTCTTCATTAGGAACTTCATTTTCTTCATTACCACTTTCAGTTTCAGCATCAGAGATAGATATACTATTAGGATCTATAGCAGGTTCAGAGGGTTCTACAACAGTTTTATGTTTCTTTTTCCTTTTCTTACGAGTAGAACCACTATTATCAGTTTGTTGAGAATCCTGCTCAATTCTTTTGGGATGCCCCTCATGATATAGAGGATCCTGGGTAGCAGCACCACTTCTAGTTCTAATTTCATAAGCATGTTTTTCTTTAGCGGCAATAACTAGCAAGTCATTTTGCACTTTAACGAGTTGATCTATTTGAGTTTGAACCATTTGAAAGTGTTTAACAATCATTTTAACATCATTAGAGGTTCATTCCACAATATCTTTCAACTCAACAATAACTCTAGTGTTTTCCATTAGATGATTTTGCACCCTTTTATTAAAGTTATCTTGCTTAACAATAAAGATATCCAATTCTTCTAAGCATTGATCAGGAGGTTTCAAGTAAGGGATATCACCTTCATCAAAGTGTTGGAGAGAGTGTACCTCAATAGTGGGTGAATAGGGAATAGGCTTACATAATTCTTCTATAGGAGGTAAATTCTTGACATCTGTAGCTTTAATTCCCTTCTCCTTAAGACATTTCTTAGCTTCCTTCATCACTTCATCATTTAATTCAATAACTCCCCTCTTCTTTGATGTTGGAATAGGCACCGGAATAGATGGTTCAGGTACAATTACTTCAGGTATAGCTTGTTTAGGAGGAGTCCAATCTTCATAATTCTTGCTTATTTTAGCCATTAATTCCTCAGCTTCCTTAGGAGTCCTATTCCTGAAAACACAATCAGCACAACTATCTAGGTATGTCCTAGATTCTTCGGTTAGTCCATTATAAAATATATCAAGTAGTTCATTCTTAGGTAATGGACTTCCAGCCTATGCATGAATCAAAGCACAAAACCTTGCCCAAGATTCGGGCAATACCTCTTTTTCTCCCTGTTTAAAATCAAAAAGTTCCTGCAAAACAGCATGTCTAGCACTAGGAGGAAAATATTTCTGTAGGAAAGTATTAAACAAGCACTCAGGGCTATCAATAGATCCAGGAGGTAAATTACCAAACCAAGTTTTAGCTTCTCCTTTCAGTGAAAAAGGGAAAATCTTAGCAACAAAGTAAGTACGCATTTTAATATCATCAGAAAACAAGCCACTCATGGTAGAAAGTTCATTCATATGTGCTACCGCACTTTCATTCTTAGTCCCGCCAAAAGGTTTTTTCTCGACAATAGCTATGTAGGATAGATCAAGAGAGAAATCATAATCTTCATCTATAATGTTTACAGGAGAAGCAGCAAACTTAGCAGCAGGAGATAATTTGGGTCTATTAGTACGCCTCTCAAGGAGATTCTTAGCAGCGCTCCTATCATGGGTGTTCCTACATTCTTCAATAAACTCATCAGTCATCTCAACATAATCTTCTTTAGCATCATAACTCTCACTAGACTCAGGTGAGCTAATAGGTGTAGCAGTGTGTTCATTAGGAGTTTCGGTATTTCCAACTATAGTTGCAATCGTAGCATCTAGGAAAGGACCTAATGAACCACTCTTATCAAGCACAGTAGAAGCAGCATCATAAGCATCAGAAGTTTCAGATTCAGCAGTAGTAGCAGTGTGTGTAGCATGTGTATGTGGTGGTGTAAGGAACTTACTCAGGACAGACGGTGAATCAAGAGCAGTAGAGGTGTTCAGAACCATACCTCTTCTTGTAGTGGATGGTCAAATAGGAACCTTGCCATCACGAGACTTACCCATGATGGATGGAAAGCAGCAAAAAATAGAGAATCCAAGTGAACTTGATAAATAAAGCTATGCTCCCCGGCAACGGCGCCAGAAAATAGTCTTGATGACCCACAAGTATAGGGGGTGTATCGCAGTATTTTCGAGGGAAGTGAAACCCAATTTATTGATTCGACACAAGGGGAGCCAAATAATACTTATCAGCCTTAACAACTGAGTTGTCAATTCAGCTGCACCTGGAAACAATCTTGCTCACAGCAGTTTATCAGTAGCAACAGTTTTGTAGTACGAATAGTAAAGTAATAGTAGTAGCAAAGCAAAGATAGTAGTAACAAAAGCAGTAAACAGTGGGATTCGAGTGCGGTAGGCATAGGGATGGATGGACGGGCGTTGCATGGACAAGACAATTCACATAGCAATCAGAACATAGGGCAATTGCAGATAGATGACATAAAGCACCCAAGTACTAGACAATCCTAGGCATGTGTTCCATATATAGTCATATGTGCTTGCAATGAGACCTTGCACAACATCTTTTGTCCTGCCAGCCCATTTGCAGTGGGGCCTCTAGGGAACTACTGGCAATTAAGGTGCTCCTTTTAATAAAGCACCGAAGCAAAGCATTAACACTCCGTGAACACATGTGATCCTCACATCAAAGCCTTTCCCATCCGGCTACCCCGATTTCTGTCACTTCGGGACCATAGGTTCCGGACAACGGCGTGTGTAAACAACTTGGAGATAAGACCCAAAACAATACTATCATGATGAATCAATAATAAGTTCAGATCTGAAATCATGGCACTCGGGCCCTAGTGACAAGCATTAAGCACAACAAAGTTGCAACAAAGTCATAAAGCACTAATAAGAGATACTAGGCACTATGCCCTAACAATCTGATGCCATTACATGAACGATCTCATCCAATCCCTACCATCCCCATAGCCTACAGCGGGGGATTACTCACTCATAGATGGGGGAAACATGGATGTTCGATGAAGATGATGGTGGAGGTCGATGGAGATGGCTCCGGGGGCACTTCCCCGTCCCGGCAGGGTGCCAGAATGGAGTTTCTGGTGCTGTTTCATGGAATCTGGTGGTGGCGGCGGAGCGGAACTCCTTCTGGAAAAACGTCGAACCCCCCCAGAGTTTTTAGGTCAGAAGGCTTCTTATAGGCGAAGAGAGAGGTCGAGGGGGTGCCTGGGCCACCACACCATGCCCTGGCGCGGCCAGGCCCAGCCCGCACCTAGGGTTGGTGTGGCCAGCCCCTGGCCCTCCTCCATCTCGTATTCTAGCTCCGTGAGTCTTCTGGAAAAATAGGCACTTTGGCTTTTGTCCCGTCCAATTCCGAAAATATTCATTTCTGACTTTCTTGGAACCAAAAACAGCAGAAAACAGGCAGCTGGCACTGTGGCTCTTGTTAATAGGTTAGTCCAAGAAATCATATGGAAAGTACTCCAAAGTGTGGACAAAACACAAGAAAGTGGATAAAAACAAGCATGGAGCATCAAAAATTATAGATACATTTGCAATGTATCATTTTCTAAGATAGAACCTATGTCTCAACATAGTGGATGATGATCATCCTTTTCTTTCTTTCAACCATTCATGTTAAATTTAATACTATTCCTAATTTGAGTTATTAAGGACTAGTTCCTTAATTAACTTCTATTCTGAAACCCTTTTCAGAATCCCTGAAGGAATACTAAGTAATATTGTAATACACTTATTATCAACTTCTACACCTTATAAATCATTATTTATAAGTACTTGCGCTTTTATTCTTAACACCCTTAAGAATTACTTTATAAGCTCCCACTCAAAAATATGTTACTAACATATTGTTTCATGAAGACTTTCATAGCTCCCACTCAATTTCATGCAAATTAAACATCCACTAACTATTTTGAACAGCTTCAAATCCTTTGATCAAATATCAAAGTGAGAGATTTACTATGAGACACTAGTACTATTACTAGTTTTAAATCCATTAGACTTTAGAACACTTGAATCAAATTCATTTGAATTCGTCCAATACTTGACAAATTATGCTTTTGTCATCTACCCCCTTTTTCCACTATGGCTTTGCAGTCATTTGGGAAAATTCCAAGTAACCCCTTTTACTTGTGAGATTCAGCAACGAATTGCTTTCTAATCTCAAGGGAATTTTTCTTTTAGGATTTCTCGTAATTCTAGTTTACCATTATTTCCTTAGTAGTTCGTAGGTATGTCATATTCTGGTAATCATGACAAATGATTCACAAATGTCTCCATACAAGATATGGATTACATTTTTTGAATCCTACTTCATGTAGTGAAAACACCAGTGGGGAAAACACAATGATCATTACCATTGATTCTTTCCTTTGTGAAGAGAATCGTTCAGGAACATTGTCCGTTGCGCTTCTCAACACTCTGATGCAGGGATTTGAATCCTCATCGTGTTTTTCACTATCTTCCATTTGCTTCATAATTGGGAAGTATCACTGAATGTGAACTTCCTCAAGAATGCACCAAAATCCAAGCAATACAAGTTTTGCTTCTCTTTTGGTTTTAGCTATGGATTTCGTATTCAAAGTTTCCAATGAATACTCTACAAGGACTTATTCGCTATTGTTTTGGTTATATCGAATAACCCCAAAACTTTTATGAATTCAAATGGTTCACTATATATTATAATTGAGTGCTAACTATTTCTAACTTATGGTCTCTACATATACACTACAACGATTTATTTGGCACCATCTATTCACCCATTTTGATATCTAATATCACATTGTGATGCTTTGCATCTCACAATTTCCTTATGCCATTCTTATAAAGTTGAATTTCATTACTATTGATCAAATCATAGTAATTAGATTCTCTTTTATATTTATACCCTTTGTTGATGAAACACTTTGATCATATCAAATAGTTTCATATTCATGTTTCCTTTGGTAAACTACTTTACACTTTTAAACAATCATATAATGATAATTACCATTTTTGTTAAAACATGATACATCGAATATGTATTTACTTTTAACAATTCATTAAAACACTTTGTATTCAAGTAATACACGGTGTTCAAGTTATTTTGCCAAACTTTGGCATGATTTATATGTGACAAGAAATCGAATGACTTTCACATATCATCAATAACTTTGAATTTATACAATGGTTTCATTCATTAATGAACATATCATTAAATTGGGTATTTTAAGGCATTTCAATATTTTACAAATGTTCATACATTATCAATTAGTTTCAAACAACAAGGATAATTCACAAGTAATCAAACAAGATATGAACGCGAATAGAAATCATTCATAAAAGTGGAACAACTACTTGTTGCAAACTCATATGAATAACCGTCTCACAAAGTGTGAGACAAACTAAAGAAGTTCACAATCTCTTGATTACGGTAACTATCCAAAATATAAACTAAATGATAAATGTTGAGGGAGAGCGTCGTTTGCCATCATCATCATGCTCGCCATCAACACGCAACGTCACCTCCTCTCTAGCAAGCACCTCTGATGCAGAAGGACCTGTTTTCAGCAAAACAGAACAAGTATCAAATATACTTAACACTCCAAATGTGTTTGCAAGATTATAACATTTATAAAATTTTATATCAAATATATACCTTTGTCATCGATGACCTCTCCGGTGATTGGTTCAACCTTTAAGTTCCTGAAACGTAATATGAACTCTTGGAAATCCAATGTTTCCGTATCACCACTCATGATGGTACTCTGGACATGTCCTTCATAGCTAGGAGGAAATGATCGAAGCAGTACGCCTGTCGCAAATGAATCATCCATCCAGTAGTCCATGAAGTGAACCAGTCTCATGTGTGCATCAAGCATGCGCTCCAAGTGACTCTTCAGACATGTGTGCTCCTCCATCTGTATGGAAAGGAACTCTCCAAGCAGCTCGTGCTTCCACATGCGCACATGGCTTATGAACTCTGCTCTCAGCTGATCCACCATCGAATATGGATCAAGATCACCCATGAGCGGGTGGAGTTCGTCCACCATCCCGTAACGCATTATCTGAATGTAGGTGGACATCTCTTGGCGGTAGTTGCGGTCTGCCATCTCTTGTGGGGTCTCATAGTGGTCTGGCTCAGTCAAATCCATCATGCGGCGTATGTAGTCTACCACATGATTCCTAGTAAGGAGATCATTCACGCGCACAAGCCAACTAGGGAAGTTGGATCCATCAAGTCTAAGTTTCTCACCCTTTACACATTTAAGCTTCACGGTGAGCCATCTCTACATTTATAATTGCAAAAGGAATTTAGACTAAGTTTATAATTAAATGAGTTAATAATAACTCCACTCAGAAACACCTATCCCCAGAAGGGTTCCTAGTGATAACACGACCCCCATCAGCCACATCTCCCCCGATTAGCATGGCCATCAATGTGGGTTCAAGGGTGGATGCTAAACGTCAGTCACATCATTCATGCGACTCGTTCTTGATCTTTCGACCATCCGCATTCCAAGGCCACGCTTCTATGGCGTGCTAGGCTCGCCAACTCAATCTTAGTGTATTCGCTGTGTAACATGGCTTACACCCACTGTATGCGAACGTAGATATGTATGACACCCAGTCACCCTGGGTTGCCTCATACCGAAGAACTTTCTTGGTGGTGCACACTAAGGGGGAACACAATCGTTGGTAATTTTAACAGGGATCATCTTATTAGGCTACCATCGAGTATCTAATACTAGAACACAATAAGATATACAAACAATAACATTGAATGTAAATGCGATGTGATATGGTCCTTCACGTCGTGATCTCCATCTGTCGTCATCAGATTCCGGTGCCAGGGTTCCAGCGCCGTAGACACCAGGGTATCGGTGTCATTCCGGCATGGTAGTCCGTCACCTCCGTGACTATCTACTACTACATAACAAAAGGTAATCACTTTACCTTTGCCACAACCATATCACAAAGCAACGCCCCCTGCAAAACAAAGTTAGATGCCTCTACTTTATCTTTGCATGTTTTACGTGGCTGAATGGGCTTTCGCACAAGAACCGTTCTTACCTACGAACTTTCAGCACAACGCTGATCAAGTAGTTGTCTATACTACACCCCTCTTGGGGCCCTCCATTGCGAATGGCATACCAACTAATGCGAGAGAGACAGACACCCCCCTAAGCCACTTTAAACGGTACAAGCCGTATGTCAAGCATGGACTAGTCTCGTGAATGAACGCGTAAAGTCGGTTGGGGCCGCTTCATCAAGCATTACTGCGGTATACACAAGTATACGTGGGAGGGTAACAACTGAAAGATCAACGCCCACACGCTACATCTCGTGTGTTCTACCCGTACTAGCATTACTACGCATAGATCTAGCTCTGATACCACTATAGGGGTTCTGCGTATGAAAACAATAAAAAAATTCCCTACGCCCCTGAACCCCTGATGCTGCTAGGACCTATCTATTAGTAATATAGTAATGGGAGGTGCTTTTCGCGAACTTACCCTTGAAGACCGAAAAGCGTTGTCAACGCTCAGGAGAGCGTGGTTGATGTAGACGAGCCGAAGCCGAGCTCAAGGTCATGATGAAGTCCTTGCGCTCCTGTGGCTCAACGACTTGAGTGCCTCAAGTGTGACACCTCGCGGGGAGTTACACACGTCCGGTGCCTGACGATGACTCCCGCTTCCCCGATCCAGCAGGAGTTGCGGAAGTAGAGATCCTAGATCCGAATCCCGTAGCGCGATGGCACTCCGCGGTGAAGATGTCTCTCGTTCGCGCAGTCCGAACTTGGGACCATGGTCATGAGAGAGAGAGAGAGAGAGGGAGAGAAAGAAAATAGCAATTAGAGGTCCTCCCAAAAGTGAGAAGACTTTTATTGATTATTTGGTTGTATTTATCTGGCCAAATGCCCCCACTATATATAGGGGAGGGGAGGTACTACCTCCCTCAAAGTCCCGGGGTGGGACTAAAGGAGAGGAGAGGGGGAGGGGTGGCACCGCCGGCCACCCCCATGGGCCCCGCGCGGGGGATGGCCCTATAGGGTGCCGGCCACCCCCTTGGCCCCTTCTCCCTCTCTCCTTTCCCTAATGGGCCCTCTCCCTCTAGGAATTGGCCCATTAAGCTTCGACCATTTAAATTGATTTTCTCTTTATTAAATAATTGTGAATAAATGATTAAATCAATATTTAACATTCATTCACATATTATTCAACCTCCGTGGCTATGGAACACCTTCCACCTCCACTCCGGACATCCTCCGGACTTCCCGAAACCCTTCTATTTTCTCTCTACAATTCTTCTGCGATTCTACCAATCCTATAAACACTCTCTAAGCATCATCAAGCCCTTAAGCGTGATACCCCACGGTTCGGGAAAACATCCAGACATGGTCAGGACACTCCCGCACCAATGATCGACAGAGGGACATGGACGGCCATGTGACCCCTATGTGTTCCACGAAGATCTTTCGTCGTTTGAACCGGGACAGTCGCGTCTTATTCCCTTTGTCTCTCGATACTTGCATTGCCCGAGATCTGATCAATGACATCACCATGTCGTGTTCAATCTCGTTACTGAATAATGCTACTTGACTTGTTCCGACAAGTGATATCCCTATGATCAAATCACACGCTGCACAGCTATTGGATATAACCACTCCGAGTGGGCCCTTGAGTATCTTTCTGTCACGTGGACGGACAAATCCTGCTCTTGACATATATGGCATCAACGGTTTCCTCCGAGTACCTGAACACACCTTTATAACCACTATATTACCAAGTGGCGCTTGATGCTATCAAAGCACTCTTGGGAGACAGTGATTGATATGGCCTCACGGTCTAAGGAATAGTCTACGAGGATCCATTTCTAATCATCGTAACTTGAACTTCGTGACATGATCAGGTCACGATGTTTAGGTTGGGTATTGGTTCATCATCTCATTCTTAGAATGAGATGACTCCATTTCCAACTGGCATAAATGCCACATGATCAGGAAACTTGATCATCTGTTGACTGATGTCTACGTACTTCAATTCTTGTAGACAGTTGTTGGGCCTCCAAGTGCAGAGGTTTGTAGAACAGCAGCAAGTTTTCCCTTAAGTGGATCACCCAAGGTTTATCGAACTCAGGGAGGAAGTGGTCAAAGGTATTCCCTCTCAAGCAACCTTGCGATCAAGATACAAGAAGTCTCTTGTGTCCCCAACACACCCAATACACTTGTCATGTGTATAGGTGCACTAGTTCGGCAAAGAGATAGTGAAATACAAGTGGTATGGATAATTGTAAGTGGTAACGGTGATAGAAAATAACTTGATGGCGTGGAAAAGACTAAAGGCAAACTGAAATAAAGATGGAAGCAAGCAAACATGTAACAGATCTAGTTGCAAACGGTGTATCAATGCTTAGAAACAAGGCCTAGAGTCATACTTTCGCTAGTGAACACTCTCATATAAATATATTCTTCTTTATGATACTACTCTTAACTACTCTCCGATTGAACACTCTAATCGATGGTAAGGCTATAACAGCACACCTCAAAGTCCATCTTTCCCATCTAGAAAACCCCACACTGTCACCTTGAGTACTATATGAGTCCAACAAACACCACAATTTCATAAAGATATCCAACTCCAAATATAACTCATAACAAGTATTTGTAATCTCTAGCCTAAGTGCCACCATGGTGAGCACGCTGTCACTTTCACACACATGGGGAGAGCAGAGATATATTAAGCACTTGAGTAGCAATGTAGATCTATAGATTACAAGCTCATGATCACAATATGACCATGCATAGAGAGAGATGAACACATAGCTACCGGTAGAACCCTTAGCCTCGAGAGAGAACTACTCCCTCCTCATCATGGGAATCAGCAATGGTGATGGAGATGGTGGTGGAGATCGATGGAGATGGCTCCGGGGGCACTTCCCCGTCCCGGCAGGGTGCCGGAACAGAGACTTTCTGTCCCCCAAATCTCCCCTTCAGTGGCGGCGGCACTGCGGAACTTTTCGTGGCTGGAGGCTTGATTATCTAGGGTTTTGGTATCGGGAGGCTCTTATAGGCGAAGGAGGCAAGGTCGGTGGCTAGCCAGGGGGCCCACACCATGCCCTGGCATGGCCTAGGTGGACCCGCGCCTAGGGGTGGTGTGGCCACCCTATGGCCCCTCTCCGACTCTCCTACTGGCTCCGTGAGTCTTCTGGGAAAATAGTAACTTTGGCTTTTGTCCCGTCCAATTCCGAGAATATTCATTTTCTGACTTCCTAGAACCAAAAACAGCAGAAAACAGGCAACTGGCACTGTGGCATCTTGTTAATAGGTTAGTCCAAGAAATGATATGAAAAGTACTCCAAAGTTGGAACAAAACACAAGAAAGTAGATAAAAATAAGCATGGAACATCAAAAATTATAGATACATTTGCAATGTATCAACATCCCCAAGCTTAACTCCTGCTCGTCCTCGAGTAGGTAAGTGCTAAAAAGAAAGAATAATTTTTGAGGTGACATGCACCATCAAAGACTTGATCAAAGTATTTGTAAAACATTCAAAGCTGGGATCATAGTACTTCAATCATAACATGAAAGACTAAGTTCTAGTAATAAGACCGAGAAACTATGATGCAACATGAAAAGGCACAAACAAAAGATTCATGAATAACAATGCTTTGCAAGACGTTTGTTTGTTTGACATTAATAAAACATAGCATAATAGTATTCAGGTTGTCCCTCATAGAGTAGCAAATATAAATGCATAGGACACCTTCAAAGTTCATAAGAGTGACTAGATACAATAGTTTAAAACAAGCAATATCAAAGTATGCATCAATCAACTAGTCTTGGGACAATGCACACAGAACTAAGAATGGCCACTATGCTCTTAAAGTAAGTGCATAAAGGTAGAAGGTGGAGACTCAATGTAATGGTGGAATAAAAGCCTTTATAAAAGGAAGTAGGGATTCAAGTCTCAAAGAGCTTCCAAAAATTATGGTACTTGTAGCTTTCAGCTCTCATTGCCCCTATCATAAGCATCTTGAAGGTGATTAAGGTTAAAGTGAAACAACTAAGAGGATATGATTGACAAGTTATAAGCCGAAATCTCATGCCCCTTACTTACGAAGACCGAACCTCATGCTACTCAACTTTAGTCACGAGTAAGCTC
This sequence comes from Avena eriantha, assembly GCA_910589775.1. Classification (NCBI taxonomy): domain Eukaryota; kingdom Viridiplantae; phylum Streptophyta; class Magnoliopsida; order Poales; family Poaceae; genus Avena; species Avena eriantha. The sequence goes on along the minus strand of OU342742.1, from coordinate 400,006,280 downwards.
TTGTCATTGTAAGTACATATGTATCATAAAGAACCGCCAACGGGGTACCCCTTGCCCGATGATACGGAAGAATCCCCATATCAAAATGACAAGGCAAGCAGACAACGAGCATCTCAGAAATCATCTTATTTACCATGGGAATATGGTGCTTTTTTCTCTCTTTCCTCTTTTCATAATCTTTTTTTTCTTTTCTCTTTTTTTCTCAATATAGGACTCTTTTTTTATAAGAAGAATGCTTCATAGACAGCTCATTATGGTTACGCTGCAGGTTTCCACCATGTTAGCATGGATTAGACCAGCGGCCAAGGCGTTTCTCTAACACACATACAAACTCCATGATCTTACAAGTTCCACTTTTATTTCACACCGCCGGAATCCGTAAGCAAAAGAACATGATATCAACGGGGTAGAAAGTACAAGTGCAATGTTTAAAGCGTTCCCCATGGTACATGGTTCTGTTAATTTCAAATTATAAAGCGCAAGCATATACGCAACAAAGAAGGACCCAATGGTTCAAGTTTATTAAATGCAAAAAAAGTAAAGTGTGCCATCAAGTTCGTGAGAGCTTTAATCACTAGTTTTCACATAACAAGTTTAATTTGGAAGATAAACAAAAGCATGAATATGCTTGGAATAGCATAAGCTAGTAGGTAGGTATGGTGGACTCTTTGGAATAACTTGGTTTTGGGAGTTGCATGCATGAGTGGAAGTCATACTTGGTTGTGGAGGCTAGTAAAAGACTGGGAGCGACAAACTAAGAGAGCAATAATGGCCATAATCATGCAGAGCGACAAAACATCATTGATCAAAGCATAAAGTGATATTAAAACTTGAAAACTAAAGGATCATAAAGGCTATAGTGACTTAAGATAGTCACAACATGGTGTGAGCATGCGCCAAGTCAACCCAAATAAAGCATCAAAGGAGAATACCACTATACTATGCTTTTAATATGCTAAAACAATGCATGATTCATCCAAAGCAAATTAAGCAATCTCAATTGTTTATAACATGTCATGCTAGAGCAAAGAATACTAAGAATAAAGCCAAAACAATATCAAGCATGGCATGACAAAGCATAGGCCACAGTAAAAAACAAGCTCTCTTTACCACTTAAGCATGAGCTTTCCTACTCTTTTCCAAACCAAACCAAACTATTTGAAAACCAATGTATGAAAGAGGGGGTCCAACCAATTTATTCAGAAAACTAAGAAAACAAAGCAAACGAAGAACTAAAATGAAAAACGAAAAAAAAGACGCTCCAAGAACAACACAATTGTGCATGAAACAATACAAATGAAGCGTTTGGATGAAACCTAGGATTTTTATTGATGAAGAAGGGGATGCCTTGGGCATCCCCAAGCTTTGACGCTTGTACTTCTTGGATATTTCTTGGGGTGACACGCGTGGCATCCCCAAGCTTGAGCTTTAGTCCATCCTTCGTCTCATTACTCATTCCTTCCATACACCTGAAATTTTTCCTTCATACAAAACTTCACACAATCTTAATTAGCAACATTAGTGCACTCAAGATAATAAGTCTTTAGGTTCAGTTCTAACACCAATAAAACTTCCATTACAACAATAGATACTGTAGCACTTCCCTCAAAAAGCTCAATTCCCCAAAAGAACTCGATAAGGAACCAACAAGAAGCAAATGCAGAAAATGGCAGAAATCTGTCAAAACAGACCAGCAGGTAAAGACAAATTTGTTCGAAGACCTTATGTTGCTCAAATCAAAAAGTGTTGAACTAACTAAAGTTAGATAACAACTTGGGGAAGAAGCACAAAAATTCACGTCTCAAAAATACGTTCAGAGATTTTATGCGAATTTTTACAGTGAAGCACAGAAATCTGTTTCGGGACAACAACTTTCCCAATCATTACTTCTCTCTCATTAGAGGTTACTCTTGGAACAAAAAGCAAATAAAAAGGATAAGGAGCAGTTATTACAGAAGTAATAACTTTCAAGACTCATCTAAAACTTTTGGGTTATCTCCCAATAAGTACTTTTCTTTAACGCCTTTAAGTTAGGCTTGATAGTTTGAGAAGATGCTCACATAAGAAATATGAATTGAAGTAAAAGAGAGCATCAAGAAGCAAATTCAAAGCATATTTAAGTCTAACCCACTTCCTATGCATAGGAATCTTGTAAAGAAACAAGTCATGAAAGCAGAAAGCAATAAGCATGGAAAGGCAAAACAAGTGCAACTTCAAGACTTTCAACATAAAGAGGGGAATTTAATATTGTTGAGATACATAAAACCATATTTCCCTCTCTCATAATAACTTCCAGTAGCATCATGAATAAAATTAACAATATAACTATCACAATAAATATTCCTATCATGAGCCACATGCATATAATCATTATTACTCTCCACATAAGCATAGTTATTATTATTAATTGTAGTGGGAGAAAGTTCAACCAAATAGCTATCATTATTATTTTCATCACCATAATCATGAAGTATAGGAGGCATATTGTAATCATAATTAATTTCCTCCTCAATAGTAGGTGGAATGAAAATATCATATTCATCATTGTAATCATCATATATTGGAGGCATAGTATCATCAAAATAAATTTTCTCCTCCATGCTTGGGGGACTAAAAAGATCATCTTCATAAAAACAAGATTCCCCAAGCTTAGACTTTTCCATAGCATTAGCAATAAAGGTGTTCAAATAATTCATACTAATAACATTGCTATTAGCATGTAAATAAAGTTCCATAGGTTTTTTAATTTTCTCTTCAAACACTTCATGTCCTATTTCAAGATAAATACTATAAAGCTCTCTGATTTTGTTGTTGTTTCCCATTAAGCCTAACTAGTGAAAACAAGAAACAAAAAGACAAAATTGCAGAATCCAAAGGAAATAACTTCGAGCACTCACACCGGAGGATGTGAGTACCGTTTACCTTACGTCCCCAGCAACGGCGCCAGAAAATAGGCGTTTGCCGTGGGAGGTTCTTCTTCTTTAATCCTCCGGTGTGAATACCTTTTACCTTTCCTCCCCGGCAACGGCGCCATAAAATAGCTTGATGTCTACGCACTTCTATTCTTGTAGACAATTGTTGGGCCTCCAAGTGCAGAGGTTTGTAGAACAGCAGCAAGTTTCCCTTAAGTGGATCACCCAAGGTTTATCGAACTCAGGGAGGAAGTGGTCAAAGGTATTCCCTCTCAAGCAACCCTGCAATCAAGATACAAGAAGTCTCTTGTGTCCCCAACACACCCAATACACTTGTCAGGTGTATAGGTGCACTAGTTCGGCGAAGAGATAGTGAAATACAAGTGGTATGGATAATTATAAGTGGTAACGGTGATAGAAAATAACTTGATGGCGTGGAAAAGACTAAAGGCAAACTGAAATAAAGATGGAAGCAAGCAAACATGTAACAGATCTAGTTGCAAACGGTGTATCAATGCTTAGAAACAAGGCCTAGGGATCATACTTCTGCTAGTGAACACTCTCATATAAATATATTCTTCTTTATGATACTACTCCTAACTACTCTCCGGTTGAACACTCTAATCGATGGTAGGGCTATAACAGCACACCTCAAAGTCCATCTTTCCCATGTAGAAAACCCCACACGGCACCTTGAGTACTGTATGAGTCCAACAAACACCACAATTTCATAAAGATATCCAACTCCAAATATAACTCATAACAAGTATCCATAATCTCTAGCCTAAGTGCCAACATGGTGAGGACGTTGTCACTTTCACACACATGGGGAGAGCAGAGATCTATTAAGCACTTGAGTAGCAAGGTAGATCTATAGATTACAAGCTCATGATCACAATATGATCATGCATAGAGAGAGAGAGATGAACACATAGCTACCGGTAGAACCCTTAGCCTCGAGAGAGAACTACTCCCTCCTCATCATGGGAATCAACAATGGTGATGGAGATGGTGGTGGAGATCGATGGAGATGACTCCGGGGGCTTTTGTCCCGTCCAATTCCGAGAATATTCATTTTCTGACTTCCTAGAACCAAAAACAGCAAAAAATAGGGAACTGGCACTGTGGCATCTTGTTAATATGTTAGTCCAAGAAATCATATGAAAAGTACTCCAAAGTTGGAACAAAACACAAGAAAGTAGATAAAACCAAGCATGGAACATCAAAAATTCTAGATACATTTGCAATGTATCATTGACCAATGAACCAGTGAGTAGAGTTTCACTGGGAACCCCTGGTTGTTAATATATCACACGTGTATTGATGTTTCCACTCAATACAGTTATATCATGATATAAAACTTAATCATAAACTATATAAAATATGATAATAGTCCTTATAACTATTTTTCTCTAGGGCATATTTCCAACAGTTTGCTCCACGGCAGACACAGACTCGCGGCAAGAAAACATGCGGTTTCTATGTTGCGGCAGAGTCAGCGACCGATTTTTTTAATAAGTATGACTCGGCCAAGAGTACACAACTAGGACTCTGATGCTTGGATCGGATCTGACTTGTGGTGGCAGAAACAATGGTGTACTCAAACTTGAAAACTAGATCTAATGCAACAAAGAAAACTAGACTTCTACAGATTGACTATAGATCGGATCTCCTAGAAGAACGATCAGCAACTAAAACTTGAAACCAATGCAATTTAGGCTATGGAAAATCTTTTTGTGAGGCTTTTTCTATATAGGACTAAAAGTAATCTAATCTATGGATGGATTGTGGATTGCTCACCGAGTAAACGAGAAAATCTGATACCAAGATGATATGGGGTGGCCCGATCTTCTCAGCAAGCACTTGTCGATGATGATATAGTGAAGGAGATATGCCCTAGAGGCAAATAATAAATAGGTTTTTATTGTCATATCTCAATTAGTTTATAATAGTTTCATATTGTGCTATAACTGTGCCAAGTAGAAACATTGGTACATGTGTGGTATGAAACAACAAAGTCCCTAGTAGCCTCTATTCATACTAGTTCGCTGGTCACGAAGATGATCTGGGTTTCAAGATCATGGGCATTTATGCCGACTGACAACGAGATCATATCATTGGAGAATGATGTGATTGGACATTCCTCGAAGGATTGCAACACGATCAAGTCATATAGTTCATTGTTGCAACAGCTATACCTAGACTCCTTCTCCTTAGACCGTGAGATGATATCAATCACAGTCTCCCGAGAGTCCTTAGATAGCATCAAGCGCCACTTGGTAATACAGTGGTTATAAAGGTGTGTTCAGGTACTCGGAGGAACTGTAGAGGCAATATATGTCAAGAGCGGGATTTGTTCACCCACATGACGGGTAAAGATACATACGGCTGGCTTGGTGAGATTACATCTATAAATGTTGCAACATGTGACTAGGTCACGGGGATGTAATATCACGGTAACAAGAAAACAGAACTTGTTATGAACGAGATTGAACAAGGTATGGGATACCAATGATCGGATCTCGGACAAGTTGTATCGAGAAACAAAAGGAAGAGGATGCTACATTTAGCAGTTCAAATGACATTGTCATCAGGAATGCATAGGGGTCACATGGACATCCCTGGTCCCTCTGTTGATCATTGATACAGATCATGTCTAGAGCATTCCTGAGCCATGAGAGGATACACTTAAGGGTACAATGAGAGCGATCATTCATAAGACGGAATCACAGTAGAGAAAGAGAAAGCCGGAATTGTTCCACAGAGAGATCCAAAGTTGTTCGGACAAAGAATAAAGGACCGGAATCATTCCGGGAAAGATCCGAAGTCGTTCGGAGGAAATCGAAAGGAAACCGAAAGGTGTTTTAGGTCAAGACGGATTTTGTAATATGTATTTACATATTAATTAGTGTAATTAATATTAAATATAATGTTAAAATCTAATTTTATGGGTTATTCCACTAATGGGCCAAACTTCCTAGGGAAAAAGGGCCCATGAGGGAAAACCGAAGGAGGAAAGGGCCAAGGGCCAAAGGGCCAAGGCCCACGCGCCTCAAGGGGGCCCACGCAGCTAGCCTAGGATTGTGTGCGGGGTGGGGCCCACCCCTGGCCGGCTGGCCCATGAGGCCCATGCGCCTCCCCCCTCTCCCTTCAATAGTCCCACATGGGAAACCCAAAGGGGAGGGCACACCCCCTCCCCCTATATAAAGGGGTGTTGGTGGGATTAAAACACACAATTTGAGAAGTCATTTGGTTGACTTTCTCCCTCCCTCTCTCTATACCTTGTGACCATGGCCCCAAGTCTAGGCTGTGCGATCGAGGCATACCTGCAGTACGCTGTTGCGCTGCAGGGATTCCTAGCCGGATATCAACTTCCGCACTCCCGGCAGGATCGAGGAGCCGGAGGTCTCATCGTGCACCGGATGTGTACGAAGACACAAGGTGCAACACTTGGGGCGCTTGAATGTCGTGAGCTAGAGCTATTGCACGATGAAGATCAAGAAGGAGCAAGCGGTAACCTATGAGGAGCTTCACAACCTTGAGGTCGGCTACGAGTACGACTACTTCAACCACGTTCCCCGCGGAATGTTAACTGCGTACGGTCTACAAGGGTATGTATTCTCTACGCTTCCCGCTGTTACTGCATTACTACATAGATAGATCCTAGGCAAGTTTCTGGGGTTCAACATAGGAAATTTTTTGTTTTCCGCACCGATCCCCAACAGTGGTATAAGAGCCGATCTATGCGTAGGAGTGTTGTATGGCCAGTACGCACAAGTTTTGTGCGGGCATTGATCCCTTAGTTGCTACCCTCTAACGTGTACATGTTTATATCGCGGTATTATTTGATGAAGCGGCCCGGACCGACCTTACGCGTATTCGTACGCGAGACTGGTTCCACGCTCAACATACGACTTGTACCGTATAAGTGGCTAGCGGGTGTCTGTCTCTCATTCAATAGTTGATATAGCATTTACAATGGAGGGCCCCGAAAGGGGTGTAGTAGAGACAACTCTTGGATCCATGTTGTGGTTGGAACGTTTGTAGTTTAGAAATGGTTCTAGTGCGAAAGCCCTAACAACCACGTAAAACTTGCAATAGATAAAGTAGAGGCGTCTAACTTTATTTTGCAGGGGGCATGTGATTATGATATGGCATTGGTCGATACAAAGGTAAAGTAGTGGTTGTTAGTGACAACCACTACTTAAAGGTGTGACCGTGAGATCTGTGGGCGGGATGTGCTTATTTATGTGGCATTTTATGCCGATTTGCTTCTTATCCGTACTCGGATCTTGCTTCCCGCTTCCGCTTGATACTCTGATGTTTAATGTATGAGGAGCTATCCTACACTATTATCTCTATCTAGGATATTTGGATCTTGCCGTATGGTGTTGCAATATTTCTATTATCTTTTAGATGGTATGGCTCTGAGAACTGTTGTAAGGTAGCTTGCATACATACTCACTTGTGTATGTATTTGATCTCTTCGCCTGTTGCCTACGCCGCTCGCTCTTGTCCCGATGTTCATGGAAGTGGTTAGGGCGGCCGACGGGCCTACACGTGGGTGGTCCTGGGCCTCCGTTGTAAAACCCTTAACCACTTTTGGTTCATCCAGGCTTGAACTTAGAGCGTAGGGTCCGAGGTTGTTACAATCACCACACCCACTTGAGTGTGTGTAGTCATGTGGATCAATGTGGTTTGGAAAAGAACACATGCAATGACACTCCATGTGTCAAACCATGGTCACAAAACCCAAGAACATGTTGGAATGCAACTTCCAAACGCAATGGAGCACTAGTGTGATAGAGCTTGCATCACCACACCCACTTGAGTGTGTGTGGTAATGTGGATCAATGTGGGTTGGAAATTAACAAAAGCAATGACACTCCCTGTGTCAAATCATGGTCATAAAGCCCAAGAATATGTTGGAATGCAACTTCCAAATGCAATGGAGCATGAGTGTGATAGAGGTTGCATCGCCACACCCACTTGAGTGTGTGTGGTCATGTGGATCAATATGGTTTGGAAAAGAACACATGCAATGATACTCCATGTGTCAATCCATGGTTAGAAAGCCCAAGAACATGTTGGAATGTAACTATCAAATACAATGGAACACCAACATGACACGGGTTGCATCACCATACCCACTTGAGTGTGTGTGGTCTCTTGGATCAATGTGGTTTGAAAAAGAACACACACAATGACACTCCATGTGTCAAGCGATGGTCACAAAACCCAAGAACATATTGGAATGCAACTGCCAAATGCAATGGAGCACTAGTGTGAGTGAGGTTGCATAGCCACACCCACTTGAGTGTGTGTGGTCATGTGGATCAATGTGGTTTGGAAAATAACACATGCAATGACACTCCATGTGTCAAATCATGGTCATAAAGCCCAAGAACATGTTGGAATGCAACTTCCAAATGCAATGGAGCATGAGTGTGAGAGAGGTTGCATTGCCACACCCACATGAGTGTGTGTGGTCATGTCGATCACTGTGGTTTGGTAAAGAACACATGCAATGACACTCCATGTGTCAAACCATGGTCACAAAGCCCAAGAACATGTTGGAATGTAACTACCAAATACAATGGAGAACCAATGTGACACATGTTGCCTCACCATAACCACTTGAGTGTGTGTGGTCTCTTGGATCAATGTGGTCTTAAAAAGAACACATGCAATGACACTCCATATGTCAAACCATGGTCACAAAGCCCAAGAACATGTTGGAATGCAACTACAAATGCAAATGAAGCACCATTTTGACAGAGGTTGCATCACATGCACTTAATGTGTGTGGTCATGTGGATAAATATGGTTTGGAGAAGAACACATGCAATGACAGTCCATGTGTCAACCCATGGTCAAAAACCCAAAGAACATGTTGGAATCCAATGGAGCACCAGCGTGAAAGAGGTTGCATCACCACACCATCTTGAGTGTGTGTGTGTGGTCATGTGTATCAATGTGGTTTGGAAAAGAACAAATGCAATGACACTCCATTTGTCAAACCTTGGTCAGAAAGCCCAAGAAGTTGGAATACAGCTACCAAATGCAATGGAGCACCACTGTGACAAAGATTGCATCACCACACCCACTTGAGTGCGTGTGGTCATATGGATCAATGTGGTTTGGAAAATAACACATGTGGCGACACTCCATGTGTCAAACCATGGTTAAAAAGCCCAAGAACATGTTGCAATGCAACTGCAAAATGCAATGGAGCACCAGCGTGAAAGAGGTTGCATCACCACACCCACTTCAGTGCATGTGGTCATGTGGATCAATGTAGTTTGGTAAAGAACACATGCAATGACACTCCATGTGTCAATCCGTGGTTAGAAAGCCCAAGAACATGTTGGAATGTAACTACCAAATACAATGGAGCACCACTGTGACACAAGTTGCATCACCATACCCACTTGAGTGTGTTTGGTCTCTTGGATCAATGTGGTTTGGAAAAGAACACATGCAATGACACTCCATCTGTCAAACCATGGTCACAAAGCCCAAGAACATGTTGGAATGCAACTGCAAATGCAAATGAAGCACCATTGTGACAGAGGTTGCATCACATGCACTCAATGTGTGTGGTCATGTGGATAAATGTGGTTTGGAGAAGAACACATGCAATGATAGTCCATGTGTCAAACTAGGTCAAAAACCCAAAGAACATGTTGGAATCCAATGGACCAACAGTGTGAAAGAGGTTGCATCACCACACCAACTTGAGTGTGGGTGTGTGTGTTGGAGATATGCCCAAGAGGCAATAATAAAAGTGGTTATTATTATATCTTTGTGTTTATGATGAATGTTTACATCCCATGCTATAATTGTATTATTAGGAAACACTAATACTTGTGTGTTTTGTAAACATATAAGAGTCCCTAGTAAGCCTCTTGTTGAACTAGCTTGTTAATTAATTGATGATCATGGTTTCCTGATCATGGACATTAGGATGTGATTAATAACAAGGTTTTATCATTAGGAGAATGATGTGATGGACATACACCCATAGTAAGCGTAGCATAAGATCAAGTCATTAAGTTTGTATTGCTATAAGATTTTAAAATGCATACTAACCTAATCCTTCGACCATGAGGTTGTGTTAATCACCATCACCGGATGGTACTTTGATGACATCAAACGCCGCTTCGTAACTGGGTGGTTATAAAGGTGTCATTGGGTATTCTAAAAGTATGTGTTGAAGCGCATGGACCAAGACTGGAATTTGTCCATCCATATGACGGATAGATATGCTCTGGGCCCTCTCGGTGGAATGTCATCTAGTTAGCTTGCAAGCATGTGACTGGGTCACAAGGGATGACATATCACGGAACGAGTAAAGAGTACTTATCAGTAACGAGGTAGAACTAGGTATGGAGATGCCGACGATCAAACCTCGGATAAGTATAGTATCGCGTGACAAAGGGAATTGGTTTCGTATGTAAATGATTCAATCGATCACGAAGTCATCGTTGAGTATGTGGGAGCCATTATGGATCTCCAGGTCCCGCTAATGGTTATTGATAGGAGATGTGTCTCTGTCATGTCTACATATTCACGAACCGTAGGGTGACACACTTAAGGTTCGAAGTTGTTTTAAGTAGATATGGAATATGCGTTGGAGACCGAAGGTTGTTCGGAGTCTCGGATTGGATCCGGGACATCACGAGGAGATCCGGAATTGTCCGGAGAATAAGATTCATATATTGGGGATCATTTTCTGAGTTAGGAAATGTTCCGGAGTATTTGTATGAGGATTCTAGAAGGTTTCGGAATGTTCCGGAAGGTTCTAGAAGATTTCTTAGAGTTTTCTTGAAAATCAAGATAGGAATCAAGGAGTCCTGGTGGGTCAAGACAAGGAGTCGTGGGGGAGGAGGACTCCTCCCCCCTCCCCAGTCCGCCGGCCCTAGGAGGTGGGGAGTCCAACTAGGACCCCCCCTCCCCAGGCGCCCTCCCTCCTTTAAATAGAAGGGGGAGGCGCCACCCCTTGCCCCTCCTCTACAACACCCAATCTCCGCCGCCTCTCTCCTCCTCCTTTCTTCTGCACAGGCATAGGCGAAGCCCTGCAGAATTCTCTACTCCACCACCACCACCACGCCGTCGTGCTGCTGGGATTCCGTGGAGAAGATCTACTACCTCCGCTGCTCGCTGGAACGAGGAAAGGAAGGTCTGCTTCGACTCCGCACGTGTGACCGACTGCGGAAGCGCTGCCGGAACGCGGCGCCGGAAGGATCGTCCACACGATCTTGAGATCGGCAAGTGATCGACTACATCAACCACGAGATCTAATCTCGTAACGCTTTCGGATCTACAAGGGTTAGTACTGATCTATCTCGTTGCACATGTCTAATAGATTAGATCTTGGCTTTTATCTAGATTAGATCTGGGTTTTGTTCGTTCTTGCGGTAGAATTTTTTTGTTTTCCATACTACGAACCCTTCAGTGTGGTCATGTGTATCAATGTTGTTTGGAAAACAACAAATGCAATGACACTCCATGTGTCAAACCATGGTCAGAAAGCCCAAGAACATATTGGAATACAACTACCAAATGCAATGGAGCACCAGTGTGACAAAGATTGCATCACCACACCCACTTGAGTGTGTGTGGTCATATGGATCAATGTGGTTCGGCAAATAACACATGCGGCGACACTCCATGTGACAAACCATGGTTAAAAATCCCGAGAACATGTTGCAATGCAACTGCCAAATGCAATGGAGCACCAGTGTGAAAGAGGTTGCATCACCACACCCACTTGAGTGTGTGTAGTCATGTGGATCAATGTGGTTTGGAAAAGAACACATGCATTGCCACTCCATGTGTCAAACCATTGTCACAAAACCCAAGAACATATTGGAATGCAACTGCCAAATGCAATGGAGCACTAGTGTGAGTGAGGTTGCATCGCCACACCCACTTGAGTGTGTGTGGTCATGTGGATCAATGGGGTTTGGAAAAGAACACATGAAATGACACTCCATGTGTCAAATCATGGTCATAAAGCCCAAGAACATGTTGGAATGCAACTTCCAAATGCAACGGAGCATGAGTGTGAGAGAGGTTGCATTGCCACACCCACATGAGTGTGTGTGGTCATGTGGATCAATGTGGTTTGGTAAAGAACACATGCAATGACACTCCATATGTCAATCCGTGGTTACAAAGCCCAAGAACATGTTGGAATGTAACTACCAAATACAATGGAGCACCACTGTGACACATGTTGCATCACCATAACCACTTGAGTGTGTGTGGTCTCTTGGATCAACGTGGTTTGAAAAAGAACACATGCAATGACACTCCATGTGTCAAACCATGGTCACAAATCCCAAGAACATGTGGGAATGTAACTGCAAATGCAAATGAAGCACCATTGTGACAGACGTTGAATCACATGCAGTCAATGTGTGTGGTCTTGTGGATAAATGTGGTTTGAAGAAGAACACATGCAATGACAATCCATGTGTCAACCCATGGTCAAAAACCCAAAGAACATGTTGGAATCGAATGGAGCACCAGCGTGAAAGAGGTTGCTTCACCACACCAACTTGAGTGTGGGTGTGTGGTCATGTGTATCAATGTGGTTTGAAAAAGAACAAAAGCAATGACACTCCATGTGTCAAACCATGGTCAGAAAGCCCAAGAACATATTGGAATACAGCTACCAAATGCAATGGAGCACCAGTGTGACAAAGATTGCATCATCACACCCACTTGAGTGTGTGTGGTCATATGGATCAATGTGGTTTGGAAAATAACACATGTGGCGACACTCCATGTGTCAAACCATGGTTAAAAAGCCCAAGAACATGTTGCAATGCAACTGCAAAATGCAATGGAGCACCAGCGTGAAAGAGGTTGCATCACCACACCCACTTGAGTGTATGTGGTCATGTGGATCAATGTAGTTTGGTAAAGAACACATGCAAAGACACTCCATGTGTCAATCCGTGGTTAGAAAGCCCAAGAACATGTTGGAATGTAACTACCAAATACAATGGAGCACCACTTTGACACAAGTTGCATCACCATACCCACTTGAGTGTGTCTGGTCTCTTGGATCAATGTGGTTTCGAAAAGAACACATGCAATGACACTCCATTTGTCAAACCATGGTCACAAAGCCCAAGAACATGTTGGAATGCAACTGCAAATGCAAATGAAGCACCATTGTGATAGAGGTTGCATCACATGCACTCAATATGTGTGGTCATGTGGATAAATGTGGTTTGGAGAAGAACACATGCAATGATAGTCCATGTGTCAAACCAGGTCAAAAACCCAAAGAACATGTTGGAATCCAATGGAGCAACAGTGTGAAAGAGGTTGCATCACCACACCAACTTGAGTGTGGGTGTGTGGTCATGTGTATCAATGTGGTTTGAAAAAGAACAAAAGCAATGACACTCCATGTGTCAAACCATGGTCAGAAAGCCCAAGAACATATTGGAATACAACTACCAAATGCAATGGAGCACCAGTGTGACAAAGATTGCATCACCACACCCACTTGAGTGTGTGTGGTCATATGGATCAATGTGGTTCGGCAAATAACACATGCGGCGACACTCCATGTGACAAACCATGGTTAAAAATCCCGAGAACATGTTGCAATGCAACTGCCAAATGCAATGGAGCACCAGTGTGAAAGAGGTTGCATCACCACACCCACTTGAGTGTGTGTAGTCATGTGGATCAATGTGGTTTGGAAAAGAACACATGCATTGCCACTCCATGTGTCAAACCATTGTCACAAAACCCAAGAACATATTGGAATGCAACTGCCAAATGCAATGGAGCACTAGTGTGAGTGAGGTTGCATCGCCACACCCACTTGAGTGTGTGTGGTCATGTGGATCAATGGGGTTTGGAAAAGAACACATGAAATGACACTCCATGTGTCAAATCATGGTCATAAAGCCCAAGAACATGTTGGAATGCAACTTCCAAATGCAACGGAGCATGAGTGTGAGAGAGGTTGCATTGCCACACCCACATGAGTGTGTGTGGTCATGTGGATCAATGTGGTTTGGTAAAGAACACATGCAATGACACTCCATATGTCAATCCGTGGTTACAAAGCCCAAGAACATGTTGGAATGTAACTACCAAATACAATGGAGCACCACTGTGACACATGTTGCATCACCATAACCACTTGAGTGTGTGTGGTCTCTTGGATCAACGTGGTTTGAAAAAGAACACATGCAATGACACTCCATGTGTCAAACCATGGTCACAAATCCCAAGAACATGTGGGAATGAAACTGCAAATGCAAATGAAGCACCATTGTGACAGACGTTGAATCACATGCAGTCAATGTGTGTGGTCTTGTGGATAAATGTGGTTTGAAGAAGAACACATGCAATGACAATCCATGTGTCAACCCATGGTCAAAAACCCAAAGAACATGTTGGAATCGAATGGAGCACCAGCGTGAAAGAGGTTGCTTCACCACACCAACTTGAGTGTGGGTGTGTGGTCATGTGTATCAATGTGGTTTGAAAAAGAACAAAAGCAATGACACTCCATGTGTCAAACCATGGTCAGAAAGCCCAAGAACATATTGGAATACAGCTACCAAATGCAATGGAGCACCAGTGTGACAAAGATTGCATCATCACACCCACTTGAGTGTGTGTGGTCATATGGATCAATGTGGTTTGGAAAATAACACATGTGGCGACACTCCATGTGTCAAACCATGGTTAAAAAGCCCAAGAACATGTTGCAATGCAACTGCAAAATGCAATGGAGCACCAGCGTGAAAGAGGTTGCATCACCACACCCACTTGAGTGTATGTGGTCATGTGGATCAATGTAGTTTGGTAAAGAACACATGCAAAGACACTCCATGTGTCAATCCGTGGTTAGAAAGCCCAAGAACATGTTGGAATGTAACTACCAAATACAATGGAGCACCACTTTGACACAAGTTGCATCACCATACCCACTTGAGTGTGTCTGGTCTCTTGGATCAATGTGGTTTCGAAAAGAACACATGCAATGACACTCCATTTGTCAAACCATGGTCACAAAGCCCAAGAACATGTTGGAATGCAACTGCAAATGCAAATGAAGCACCATTGTGATAGAGGTTGCATCACATGCACTCAATATGTGTGGTCATGTGGATAAATGTGGTTTGGAGAAGAACACATGCAATGATAGTCCATGTGTCAAACCAGGTCAAAAACCCAAAGAACATGTTGGAATCCAATGGAGCAACAGTGTGAAAGAGGTTGCATCACCACACCAACTTGAGTGTGGGTGTGTGGTCATGTGTATCAATGTGGTTTGAAAAAGAACAAAAGCAATGACACTCCATGTGTCAAACCATGGTCAGAAAGCCCAAGAACATATTGGAATACAACTACCAAATGCAATGGAGCACCAGTGTGACAAAGATTGCATCACCACACCCACTTGAGTGTGTGTGGTCATATGGATCAATGTGGTTCGGCAAATAACACATGCGGCGACACTCCATGTGACAAACCATGGTTAAAAATCCCGAGAACATGTTGCAATGCAACTGCCAAATGCAATGGAGCACCAGTGTGAAAGAGGTTGCATCACCACACCCACTTGAGTGTGTGTAGTCATGTGGATCAATGTGGTTTGGAAAAGAACACATGCATTGCCACTCCATGTGTCAAACCATTGTCACAAAACCCAAGAACATATTGGAATGCAACTGCCAAATGCAATGGAGCACTAGTGTGAGTGAGGTTGCATCGCCACACCCACTTGAGTGTGTGTGGTCATGTGGATCAATGGGGTTTGGAAAAGAACACATGCAATGACACTCCATGTGTCAAATCATGGTCATAAAGCCCAAGAACATGTTGGAATGCAACTTCCAAATGCAACGGAGCATGAGTGTGAGAGAGGTTGCATTGCCACACCCACATGAGTGTGTGTGGTCATGTGGATCAATGTGGTTTGGTAAAGAACACATGCAATGACACTCCATATGTCAATCCGTGGTTACAAAGCCCAAGAACATGTTGGAATGTAACTACCAAATACAATGGAGCACCACTGTGACACATGTTGCATCACCATAACCACTTGAGTGTGTGTGGTCTCTTGGATCAACGTGGTTTGAAAAAGAACACATGCAATGACACTCCATGTGTCAAACCATGGTCACAAATCCCAAGAACATGTGGGAATGTAACTGCAAATGCAAATAAAGCACCATTGTGACAGAGGTTGAATCACATGCAGTCAATGTGTGTGGTCTTGTGGATAAATGTGGTTTGAAGAAGAACACATGCAATGACAATCCATGTGTCAACCCATGGTCAAAAACCCAAAGAACATGTTGGAATCGAATGGAGCACCAGCGTGAAAGAGGTTGCTTCACCACACCAACTTGAGTGTGGGTGTGTGGTCATGTGTATCAATGTGGTTTGAAAAAGAACAAAAGCAATGACACTCCATGTGTCAAACCATGGTCAGAAAGCCCAAGAACATATTGGAATACAGCTACCAAATGCAATGGAGCACCAGTGTGACAAAGATTGCATCATCACACCCACTTGAGTGTGTGTGGTCATATGGATCAATGTGGTTTGGAAAATAACACATGTGGCGACACTCCATGTGTCAAACCATGGTTAAAAAGCCCAAGAACATGTTGCAATGCAACTGCAAAATGCAATGGAGCACCAGCGTGAAAGAGGTTGCATCACCACACCCACTTGAGTGTATGTGGTCATGTGGATCAATGTAGTTTGGTAAAGAACACATGCAAAGACACTACATGTGTCAATCCGTGGTTAGAAAGCCCAAGAACATGTTGGAATGTAACTACCAAATACAATGGAGCACCACTTTGACACAAGTTGCATCACCATACCCACTTGAGTGTGTCTGGTCTCTTGGATCAATGTGGTTTCGAAAAGAACACATGCAATGACACTCCATTTGTCAAACCATGGTCACAAAGCCCAAGAACATGTTGGAATGCAACTGCAAATGCAAATGAAGCACCATTGTGATAGAGGTTGCATCACATGCACTCAATATGTGTGGTCATGTGGATAAATGTGGTTTGGAGAAGAACACATGCAATGATAGTCCATGTGTCAAACCAGGTCAAAAACCCAAAGAACATGTTGGAATCCAATGGAGCAACAGTGTGAAAGAGGTTGCATCACCACACCAACTTGAGTGTGGGTGTGTGGTCATGTGTATCAATGTGGTTTGAAAAAGAACAAAAGCAATGACACTCCATGTGTCAAACCATGGTCAGAAAGCCCAAGAACATATTGGAATACAACTACCAAATGCAATGGAGCACCAGTGTGACAAAGATTGCATCACCACACCCACTTGAGTGTGTGTGGTCATATGGATCAATGTGGTTCGGCAAATAACACATGCGGCGACACTCCATGTGACAAACCATGGTTAAAAATCCCGAGAACATGTTGCAATGCAACTGCCAAATGCAATGGAGCACCAGTGTGAAAGAGGTTGCATCACCACACCCACTTGAGTGTGTGTAGTCATGTGGATCAATGTGGTTTGGAAAAGAACACATGCATTGCCACTCCATGTGTCAAACCATTGTCACAAAACCCAAGAACATATTGGAATGCAACTGCCAAATGCAATGGAGCACTAGTGTGAGTGAGGTTGCATCGCCACACCCACTTGAGTGTGTGTGGTCATGTGGATCAATGGGGTTTGGAAAAGAACACATGCAATGACACTCCATGTGTCAAATCATGGTCATAAAGCCCAAGAACATGTTGGAATGCAACTTCCAAATGCAACGGAGCATGAGTGTGAGAGAGGTTGCATTGCCACACCCACATGAGTGTGTGTGGTCATGTGGATCAATGTGGTTTGGTAAAGAACACATGCAATGACACTCCATATGTCAATCCGTGGTTACAAAGCCCAAGAACATGTTGGAATGTAACTACCAAATACAATGGAGCACCACTGTGACACATGTTGCATCACCATAACCACTTGAGTGTGTGTGGTCTCTTGGATCAACGTGGTTTGAAAAAGAACACATGCAATGACACTCCATGTGTCAAACCATGGTCACAAATCCCAAGAACATGTGGGAATGTAACTGCAAATGCAAATAAAGCACCATTGTGACAGAGGTTGAATCACATGCAGTCAATGTGTGTGGTCTTGTGGATAAATGTGGTTTGAAGAAGAACACATGCAATGACAATCCATGTGTCAACCCATGGTCAAAAACCCAAAGAACATGTTGGAATCGAATGGAGCACCAGCGTGAAAGAGGTTGCTTCACCACACCAACTTGAGTGTGTGTGTGTGGTCATGTGTATCAATTTGGTTTGGAGAAGAACAAATGCAATGACACTCCATTTGTCAAACCTTGGTCAGAAAGCCCAAGAAGTTGGAATACAGCTACCAAATGCAATGGAGCACCAGTGTGACAAAGATTGCATCACCACACCCACTTGAGTGTGTGTGGTCATATGGATCAATGTGGTTTGGAAAATAACACATGTGGCGACACTCCATGTGTCAAACCATGGTTAAAAAGCCCAAGAACATGTTCCAATGCAACTGCAAAATGCAATGGAGCACCAGCATGATAGAGGTTGCATCAGCACACCCACTTGAGTGTATGTGGTCATGTGGATCAATGTAGTTTGGTAAAGAACACATGCAATGAAACTCCATGTGTCAATCCGTGGTTAGAAAGCCCAATAACATGTTGGAATGTAACTACGAAATACAATGGAGCACCACTGTGACACAAGTTGCATCACCATACCCACTTGAGTGTGTCTGGTCTCTTGGATCAATGTGGTTTGGAAAAGAACACATGCAATGACACTCCATGTGTCAAACCATGGTCACAAAGCCCAAGAACATGTTGGAATGCAGCTGCAAATGCAAATGAAGGACCATTGTGACAGAGGTTGCATCACATGCACTCAATGTGTGTGGTCATGTGGATAAATGTGGTTTGGAGAAGAACACATGCAATGATGGTCCATGTGTCAAACGTGGTCAAAAACCCAAAGAACATGTTGGAATCCAATGGAGCAACAGTGTGAAAGAGGTTGCATCACCACACCAACTTGAGTGTGGGTTTGTGGTCATGTGTATCAATGTGGTTTGAAAAAGAACAAATGCAATGACACTCCATGTGTCAAACCATGGTCAGAAAGCCCAATAACATATTGGAATACAACTACCAAATGCAATGGAGCACCAGTGTGACGAAGATTGCATCACCACACCCACTTGAGTGTGTGTGGTCATATGGATCAATGTGGTTTGGCAAATAACACATGCGGCGACACTCCATGTGACAAACCATGGTTAAAAATCCCGAGAACATGTTGCACTGCAACTGCCAAATGCAATGGAGCACCAATGTGAAAGAGGATGCATCACCACACCCACTTGAGTGTGTGTAGTCATGTGGATCAATGTGTTTTGGAAAAGAACACAGGCATTGCCACTCCATGTGTCAAACCATTGTCATAAAACCCAAGAACATATTGGAATGCAACTGCCAAATGCAATGGAGCACTAGTGTGAGTGAGGTTGCATCGCCACACCCACTTGAGTGTGTGTGGTCATGTGGATCAATGTGGTTTGGAAAAGAACACATGCAATGACACTCCATGTGTCAAATCATGGTCATAAAGCCCAAGAACATGTTGGAATGCAACTTCCAAATGCAATGGAGCATGATTGTGAGAGAGGTTGCATTTCCACACCCACATGAGTGTGTGTGGTCATGTGGATCAATGTGGTTTGGTAAAGAACACATGCAATGACACTCCATGTGTCAAACCATGGTTAAAAGTCCAAGGAACATGTTGCAATGCAACTGCAAATTGCAATGGAGCACCAGTGTGAAAGAGGTTGCATCACCACACCCACTTGAGTGTGTGTAGTCGTGTGGATCAATGTGGTTTCGAAAAGAACACATGCAATCACACTCCATGTGTCAAATCATGGTCATAAAGCCCAAGAACATGTTGGAATGCAACTTTCAAATTCAATGGAGCATGAGTGTGAGAGAGGTTGCATTGCCAAACCCACATGAGTGTGTGTGGTCATGTCGTTCAATGTGGTTTGGTAAAGAACACATGCAATGACACTCCATATGTCAATCCATGGTTAGAAAGCCCAAGAACATGTTGGAATGTAACTACCAAATACAATGGAGCACCACTGTGACACATGTTGTATCACCATAACCACTCGAGTGTGTGTGGTCTCTTGGATCAACGTGGTTTGAAAAAGAACACATACAATGACACTACATGTGTTAAACCATGGTCACAAAGCCCAAGAATAGTTTGGAATGCAACTGAAAATGCAAATGAAGCACCATTGTGACAGAGGTTGCATCACATGCACTCAATGTGTGTGGTCATGTGGATAAATGTGGTTTCGAGAAGAACACATGCAATAATAGTCCATGTGTCAAACTAGGTCAAAAACCCAAAGAACATGTTGGAATCCAATGGAGCAACAGTGTGAAAGAGGTTGCATCACCACACCAACTTGAGTGTGTGTGTGTGTGGTCATGTGTATCAATTCGGTTTGGAAAAGAACAAATGCAATGACACTCCATGTGTCAAACCATGATCAGAAAGCCCAAGAACATGTTGGAATACAGCTACTAAATGCAATGGAGCACCAAGGTGACCAAGATTGCATCACCACACCCACTTGAGTTTGTGTGGTCATGTGGATCAATGTGGTTTGGAAAATAACACAAGCGGCGACACTCCATGTGTCAAACCGTGGTTGAAATCCCCAAGAACATGTTGCAATGCAACTGCCAAATGCAATGGAGCACCAGTGTGAAAGAGGTTGCATCACCACACCCACTTGAGTGTGTGTAGTCATGTGGATCAATGTGGTTTGGAAAAGAACACATGTAATGCCACTCCATGTGTCAAACCATTGTCACAAAACCCAGGAACATATTGGAATGCAACTGCCAAATGCAATGTAGCACTAGTGTGAGTGAGGTTGCATCGCCACACCCACTTGAGTGTGTGTGGTCATATGGATCAATGTGGTTTGGAAAAGAACACATGCAATGCCACTCCATTTGTCAAACCATTGTCACAAAACCCAAGAACATATTGGAATGCAGCTGCCAAAGACAATGGAGCACTAGTGTGAGTGAGGTTGCATCGCCACACCCACTTGAGTGTGTGTGGTCATGTGGATCAATGTGGTTTGGTAAAGAACACATGCAATGACACTCCATATGTCAATCCGTGGTTACAAAGCCCAAGAACATGTTGGAATGTAACTACCAAATACAATGGAGCACCACTGTGACACATGTTGCATCACCATAACCACCTGAGTGTGTGTGGTCTCTTGGATCAACGTGGTTTGAAAAAGAACAAATGCAATGACACTCCATGTGTCAAACCATGGTCACAAATCCCAAGAACATGTGGGAATGTAACTGCAACTGCAAATGAAGCACCATTGTGACAGAGGTTGCATCACATGCAGTCAATGTGTGTGGTCTTGTGGATAAATGTGGTTTGGAGAAGAACACATGCAATGACAGTCCATGTGTCAACCCATGGTCAAAAACCCAAAGAACATGTTGGAATCGAATGGAGCACCAGCGTGAAAGAGGTTGCTTCACCACACCAACTTGAGTGTGTGTGTGTGGTCATGTGTATCAATGTGGTTTGGAGAAGAACAAATGCAATGACACTCCATTTGTCAAACCTTGGTCAGAAAGCCCAAGAAGTTGGAATACAGCTACCAAATGCAATGGAGCACTAGTGTGACAAAGATTGCATCACCACACCCACTTGAGTGTGTGTGGTCATATGGATCAATGTGGTTTGGAAAATAACACATGTGGCGACACTCCATGTGTCAAACCATTGTTAAAAAGCCCAAGAACATGTTGCAATGCAACTACCAAATGCAATGGAGCACCAGTGTGAAAGAGGTGGCATCACCACACCCACTTGAGTGTATGTAGTCATGTGGATCAATGTGGTTTGGAAAAGAACACATGCAATGACACTCCATGTGTTAAACCATTGTCACAAAACCCAAGAACATATTGGAATGCAACAGCCAAATGCAATGGAGCACTAGTGTGAGTGAGGTTGAATCGCCACACCCACTTGAGTGTGTGTGGTCATGTGGATCAATGTGGTTTGGAAAAGAACACATGCAATGACACTCCATGTGTCAAATCATGGTCAGAAAGCCCAAGAACATGTTGGAATGCAACTTCCAAATGCAATGGAGCATGAGTTTGAGAGAGGTTGCATTACCACACCCACTTGAGTGTGTGTGGTCATGTGGATCATTGTGGTTTGGTAAAGAACACATGCAATGACACTCCATGTGTCAATCCGTGGTTAGAAAGCCCAAGAAAATGTTGGAATGTAACTACCAAAAACAATGGAGCACTACTGTGACACAAGTTGCATCACCATACCCACTTGAGTGTGTCTGGTCTCTTCGATCGATGTGGTTTGGAAAAGAACACATGAAATGACACTCTATGTGTCAAACCATGGTCACAAAGCCTAAGAACATGTTGGAATGCAACTGCAAATGCAAATGAAGCACCATTGTGACAGAGGTTGCATCACATGCACTCAATGTGTGTGGTCTTTTGGATAAATGTGGTTTGGAGAAGAACACATGCAATAATAGTCCATGTGTCAAACCAGGTCAAAAACCCAAAGAACATGTTGGAATCCAATGGAGCAACAGTGTGAAAGAGGTTGCCTCGCCACACCAACTTGAGTGTGTGTGTGGTCATGTGTATCAATGTGGTTTGGAAAAGAACAAATGCAATGACACTCCATGTGTCAAACCATGATCAGAAAGCCCAAGAACATGTTGGAATACAACTACCAAATGCAATGGAGCACCAGTGTGACAAAGATTGCATCACCACACCCACTTGAGTTTGTGTGGTCATATGGATCAATGTGGTTTGGAAAATAACACATGCGGCGACACTCCATGTGTCAAACCATGGTTAAAAATCCCAAGAACATGTTGCAATGCAACTGCCAAATGCAATGGAGCACCAGTGTGAAAGAGGTTGCATCACCACACCCACTTGAGTGTGTGTAGTCATGTGGATCAATGTGGTTTGGAAAAGAACACATGCAATGCCACTCCATTTGTCAAACCATTGTCACAAAACCCAAGAACATATTGGAATGCAGCTGCCAAAGACAATGGAGCACTAGTGTGAGTGAGGTTGCATCGCCACACCCACTTGAGTGTGTGTGGTCATGTGGATCAATGTGGTTTGGTAAAGAACACATGCAATGACACTCCATATGTCAATCCGTGGTTACAAAGCCCAAGAACATGTTGGAATGTAACTACCAAATACAATGGAGCACCACTGTGACACATGTTGCATCACCATAACCACCTGAGTGTGTGTGGTCTCTTGGATCAACGTGGTTTGAAAAAGAACAAATGCAATGACACTCCATGTGTCAAACCATGGTCACAAATCCCAAGAACATGTGGGAATGTAACTGCAACTGCAAATGAAGCACCATTGTGACAGAGGTTGCATCACATGCAGTCAATGTGTGTGGTCTTGTGGATAAATGTAGTTTGGAGAAGAACACATGCAATGACAGTCCATGTGTCAACCCATGGTCAAAAACCCAAAGAACATGTTGGAATCGAATGGAGCACCAGCGTGAAAGAGGTTGCTTCACCACACCAACTTGAGTGTGTGTGTGTTCATGTGTATCAATGTGGTTTGGACAAGAACAAATGCAATGGCACTCCATTTGTCAAACCTTGGTCAGAAAGCCCAAGAACATGTGGCGACACTCCATGTGTCAAACGATGGTTGAAAAGCCCAAGAACATGTTGCAATGCAACTGCCAAATGCAATGGAGAACCAGTGTCAATGCATCACATGCACTCAATGTAGCACTAGTGTGAGTGAGGTTGCATCGCCACACCCACTTGAGTGTGTGTGGTCATGTGGATCAATGTGGTTTGGAAAAGAACACATGCAATGACACTCCATGTGTCAAATCATGGTCATAAAGCCCAAAACATGTTGGAATGCAACTTCCAAATGCAATGGAGCATGAGTGTGAGAGAGGTTGCATTGCCACACCCACATGAGTGTGTGTGGTCGTGTGGATCAATGTGGTTTGGTAAAGAACACATGCAATGACACTCCATATGTCAATCCATGGTTACAAAGCCCAAGAACATGTTGGAATGTAACTACCAGAAACAATGGAGCACCACTGTGACACAAGTTGCATCACCACACCCACTTGAGTGTGTGTGGTCATATGGATCAATGTGCTTTGGAAAATAACACATGTGGCGACACTCCATGTGTCAAACCATTGTTAAAAAGCCCAAGAACATGTTGCAATGCAACTACCAAATGCAATGGAGCACCAGTGTGAAAGAGGTGGCATCACCACACCCACTTGAGTGTATGTAGTCATGTGGATCAATGTGGTTTGGAAAAGAACACATGCAATGACACTCCATGTGTCAAACCATTGTCACAAAACCCAAGAACATATTGGAATGCAACAGCCAAATGCAATGGAGCACTAGTGTGAGTGAGGTTGAATCGCCACACCCACTTGAGTGTGTGTGGTCATGTGGATCAATGTGGTTTGGAAAAGAACACATGCAATGACACTCCATGTGTCAAATCATGGTCAGAAAGCCCAAGAACATGTTGGAATGCAACTTCCAAATGCAATGGAGCATGAGTTTGAGAGAGGTTGCATTACCACACCCACTTGAGTGTGTGTGGTCATGTGGATCATTGTGGTTTGGTAAAGAACACATGCAATGACACTCCATGTGTCAATCCGTGGTTAGAAAGCCCAAGAAAATGTTGGAATGTAACTACCAAAAACAATGGAGCACTACTGTGACACAAGTTGCATCACCATACCCACTTGAGTGTGTCTGGTCTCTTCGATCGATGTGGTTTGGAAAAGAACACATGAAATGACACTCTATGTGTCAAACCATGGTCACAAAGCCTAAGAACATGTTGGAATGC
Source organism: Avena eriantha (assembly GCA_910589775.1). Classification (NCBI taxonomy): domain Eukaryota; kingdom Viridiplantae; phylum Streptophyta; class Magnoliopsida; order Poales; family Poaceae; genus Avena; species Avena eriantha. The sequence continues at coordinate 399,981,292 of OU342742.1, read as the reverse complement.
AACTGCAAATGCAAATGAAGCACCATTGTGACAGAGGTTGCATCACATGCACTCAATGTGTGTGGTATTTTGGATAAATGTGGTTTGGAGAAGAACACATGCAATAATAGTCCATGTGTCAAACCAGGTCAAAAACCCAAAGAACATGTTGGAATCCAATGGAGCAACAGTGTGAAAGAGGTTGCCTCGCCACACCAACTTGAGTGTGTGTGTGGTCATGTGTATCAATGTGGTTTGGAAAAGAACAAATGCAATGACACTCCATGTGTCAAACCATGATCAGAAAGCCCAAGAACATGTTGGAATACAACTACCAAATGCAATGGAGCACCAGTGTGACAAAGATTGCATCACCACACCCACTTGAGTTTGTGTGGTCATATGGATCAATGTGGTTTGGAAAATAACACATGCGGCGACACTCCATGTGTCAAACCATGGTTAAAAATCCCAAGAACATGTTGCAATGCAACTGCCAAATGCAATGGAGCACCAGTGTGAAAGAGGTTGCATCACCACACCCACTTGAGTGTGTGTAGTCATGTGGATCAATGTGGTTTGGAAAAGAACACATGCAATGCCACTCCATTTGTCAAACCATTGTCACAAAACCCAAGAACATATTGGAATGCAGCTGCCAAAGACAATGGAGCACTAGTGTGAGTGAGGTTGCATCGCCACACCCACTTGAGTGTGTGTGGTCATGTGGATCAATGTGGTTTGGTAAAGAACACATGCAATGACACTCCATATGTCAATCCGTGGTTACAAAGCCCAAGAACATGTTGGAATGTAACTACCAAATACAATGGAGCACCACTGTGACACATGTTGCATCACCATAACCACCTGAGTGTGTGTGGTCTCTTGGATCAACGTGGTTTGAAAAAGAACAAATGCAATGACACTCCATGTGTCAAACCATGGTCACAAATCCCAAGAACATGTGGGAATGTAACTGCAACTGCAAATGAAGCACCATTGTGACAGAGGTTGCATCACATGCAGTCAATGTGTGTGGTCTTGTGGATAAATGTAGTTTGGAGAAGAACACATGCAATGACAGTCCATGTGTCAACCCATGGTCAAAAACCCAAAGAACATGTTGGAATCGAATGGAGCACCAGCGTGAAAGAGGTTGCTTCACCACACCAACTTGAGTGTGTGTGTGTTCATGTGTATCAATGTGGTTTGGAGAAGAACAAATGCAATGGCACTCCATTTGTCAAACCTTGGTCAGAAAGCCCAAGAACATGTGGCGACACTCCATGTGTCAAACGATGGTTGAAAAGCCCAAGAACATGTTGCAATGCAACTGCCAAATGCAATGGAGAACCAGTGTCAATGCATCACATGCACTCAATGTAGCACTAGTGTGAGTGAGGTTGCATCCCCACACCCACTTGAGTGTGTGTGGTCATGTGGATCAATGTGGTTTGGAAAAGAACACATGCAATGACACTCCATGTGTCAAATCATGGTCATAAAGCCCAAAACATGTTGGAATGCAACTTCCAAATGCAATGGAGCATGAGTGTGAGAGAGGTTGCATTGCCACACCCACATGAGTGTGTGTGGTCGTGTGGATCAATGTGGTTTGGTAAAGAACACATGCAATGACACTCCATATGTCAATCCATGGTTACAAAGCCCAAGAACATGTTGGAATGTAACTACCAGAAACAATGGAGCACCACTGTGACACAAGTTGCATCACCATACCCACTTGAGTGTGTTTGGTCTCTTGGATCAATGTGGTTTGGAAAAGAACACATGCAATTCCACTCCATGTGTCAAACCATTGTCACAAAACCCTAGAACATGTGGGAATGTAACTGCAAATGCAAATGAAGCACCATTGTGATAGAGGTTGCATCACACGCACTCAATGTGTGTGGTCATGTGGATAAATGTGGTTTGGAAAAGAACATATGCGATGATAGTCCATCTGTCAAACCATGGTCAAAAAGCCCAAGAACATGTTGGAATGCAATGGAGCACGAGTGTGAAAGAGGTTGCATAACCACACCAACTCGAGTGTGTGTGTGGTCATGTGTATCAATGTGGTTTGGAAAAGAAACAAATGCAATGACACTCCATGTGTAAAACCATGGTCAGAAAGCCCAAGAACATGTTGGAATGAGACTACCAAATGCAATGGAGCACCAGTTTGACAGAGATTGCATCACCACACCCACCTGAGTGTGTGTGGTCATATGGATCAATGTGGTTTATAAAATAACACATGCGGCGACACTCCATCTCTCAAACCATGGTTAAAAATCCCAATAACATGTTGCAATGCAACTGCCAAATACAATGGAGCACCAGTGTGAAAGAGGTTGCATCACCACACCCACTTGAGTGTGTGTAGTCATGTGGATCAATGTGGTTTGGAAAAGAACACATGCAATTCCACTCCATGTGTCAAACCATTGTCACAAAACCCTAGAACATATTGGAATGCAGCTGCCAAATGCAATGGATCACTAGTGTGAGTGAGGTTGCATCGCCACACCCACTTGAGTGTGTGTGGTCATGTGGATCTATGTGGTTTGGAAAAGAACACATGCAATTCCACTCCATGTGTCAAACCATTGTCACAAAACCCTAGAACATATTGGAATGCAGCTTCCAAATGAATAAAACTTAAGTGTAACTTATTAAACTTATAAAACTCTTTTAAAATTATAAATCCAAACTAAACCAACAATCTTAAGTAAAATTTGAACATCATAAAAATAAGTGATATTTATCTCTTAACTATTTTTCAACATGATTCTAGCTCAAACAGATTATTCAAATCATCTAAATTTACTTTCTTTAATAAGATAAAGTATATTCAAAATAAAAAATCACATTTAAACTCATCATTCACTTAAGATGAAAGTGAATGATCCTATACCTTCAAACATGGTTGTTATAAGGTTTAAAGTTTATTAATACTTTTAAACACATCACACCCTAGATCTGATTATGTTTTATAGTTAACTTTTGTTTGTTTCAAATTAAGTCATAAGGAATCTCAAATCCAAACTTATCGAACAAATGCAAATGACATCAATCACATTCTATTAACCATAAAGATTAGTTAAACCTTATCACAAAAACCTTCTCTTCAAAAGTTATTCGTTTTGCCACTTCAAACAACAATCTCATAATAAGTTCTTCAACTATTATCAACCTAAAACATGGACTTCCATACTAGATTCATAATATCAAATAACTCTAAACATGTGTTGTTATATTTACTTTATATCATACATGTTAGTCTTAAGTTCCTTGTATATGTTTATTGGCTTGTAAAGTAAACTTATAGACAAACTAAATCTTAAAGAAATCACCTAAGTTTAACTCATTCACCATATTGGGGTATTACTTCGGTGTTTTCCAAATTACATGACATTACTTATGCATAACTGCATCTTGCTTCTTTAAACATTAGTCCTTACCGGACCAATGATGTTGTTTATAGAATTTGGATCTTCTATTGTCTTGAAGACCATGAGTGCATAATCTTGCAATTACAAAAGGCAAGTTCACAACTTGCTCATGTCCTTTGATTATTTTCTATGCTTGTAACTCAACTATGTCATCACCTGTATTTCAAAAAGGTCGAAAACACTATTTTCACAATTAACTGGAAATATCGGTTACTGATCTAGGGTGATAAGCTAACCGATCATAACTGGCAATGGAAACGCCATTGTACAGTAATGTATCATCTAGGACTTAAATACCAATGTCGCGAGTGATTCTAGCACCGTATATTACGCGTCAACCATGAGATTTGGAATGGGACGGAGAAGTCAGGTGTATCTTCTTCCTTTCGTATGGATGGATGACCTTATCGTGAGGCTGTTGATTTCTCATGGAGTTCCAAAGAATCCAACACATTTGTGGGACCCCTTAGTTCCCCGTTGTAACACGCCAAAAATATTAAGCAAGATTATCAAGTTCAAATCACCCAAGTTTTGGGTTAATAAAAACTTTTATTTATTAATTTGAATATGAGTGTATGTGTGATTTGCATTAGTGTAGAATTGAGTGCAATTGCCATGTTTGATTGCTACAAATAATAAGGAATGGTTTCGAGATGAATACTACATCATCTAGGCCAATTACAAACAAAATCAAAAGAAAAAGAAATCAAATAAAAAGCAAATGATCAAATGGTCATTTTGAGCAAAATCAACCACTAGGCCAGTTTATGAGTTCCTAGAAAAGAATTTCTAACTGAAACATGTCCACTTCTTTTCACCCCTTGCTAGACCAAGTAAAATTAAATCCAATCCCACTTTACAAACCAACAGAAACAATTTTCAAATCTATTTAAAAGATAGTTCAAAATTGAATCAAGTTCATATGGTAAGATCACCATTTTGCAAAAACCACTCATATCAATTCACCTTGACTTTTCCAAGCAACCACAAACACACAAGCATAAGATCAAAACGCTCACCAAGTTTCATTCAAAAATTTCAAATTTAAATTCTTGTGGCCATTTGGTCGAACACTTTGTAGACACTAATTAAACTCTACCTAACTTCACTGTTTGGAGCAGTGATCACTCGGCCACTTGCCCTCATTGCACTCCCCTGGTCTCCCCTATTGTCGAGCAGCACCAGACCAACACCCCTCTTTATCGTTTGCACCAGTGCGTCGCTTCCCGAAACAGACCACGCCAGCCGACCATGGACCGCTCGCGCCAGACCACGCTGCCCTTGTCCATCATGTCCAGGAGGCAGGCCACCATCCACCGCCACCCCATGACCAGCCCTTGACCGCAGCCAGGCCATGGACCACCTGAGAACCACCACGGCCACTTTCTCTGTGCCGTGCCAAGAGCGCGCCAGAGCGCCGCAGCCGACCAGATCGCCCATGCTGCGCTTCGCCCTCACCACGCGTGCACACACTCTCCATAACACCAGCTAGCTCCCAGACATCCACGTTCGCTGCCACGCGACCCGTAGCCCCCGTGCACCGTCTCGAACACCACCAGTTCCACGCAGATCACCGCCCGCGCCCGACCATTCTTGACCACCCCGTGCTATGCCATTAAGCCCGTGATGACCGCCAGGGAGCACCGCGTCGCCCCCTACCCTTAGCCACGCCGCTAGCCACCTGTATCATCGTCACCGACGAGCCCGAGCCCATGCCACAATGTCCCTTTGCTGGTGTATAAATAGAGACCCCTTCCACCTCAATCCACCACACCCTCACACTCCCCACTCCTCACTGAGCCTCCCACACCCTTCCCTAGAGCAAGGCGAGCACCAGCCCACAAGAATTTGGCCAGAGTCCGCCGATGTAGAGGAGAAGAGGAGCCGTCGATTGGAGCCACCCCAGGAGCTGCCGTGACAACCGTTCGAACCGTCATCGTCAACAATGTCATTCGCCCCCATCGCCAACCCTAGCCGGAGCCCTGGTGAGCCTCACACGGCCCCCACTGCCGCATTAGGGTTCAGACCTCGCCGAAGCTGTTCGACGTAGGAGATGAATGTGAGCTGTTAGATCAGGTTCTAATCGTAGGGCCTAGATTGAAGGATACCGTTTCGATTAGATGGAGTCGCTGACTAGTAGGACCCTGCTATCAGTAGACCTCTGCGCCGCACTGTGCAGATTGGGCCGGCCCAGTAGGTTTCCCGCACAGGTCTGTAGATTCAAATAGTTATTTTCCATTTTAGTTGAAACCTGATTCTCTCAGTAGATTCAAAAACCAATTCAAAGAGATTCACTAAACCAAATTGCATGAATCCAATTTTGGTAGAAAGGTATTCAAATTATCTATCCAAGCCCATTGGATTCAAACCCTTTGGAGTTAGAGATCACCTATACCAAAAATAACAAGACCGAAACTTTTCCAACTTCAAACATTTTTCAAACATCAACCATATATGATTTTGAGTTGATTCCAACTCTCAAAAATCACATTTGATAAGATCTATCTGAATATGTAAAAGTATCTAGGTTTACAAGTAGTGACATTGGAATAGTACAAAAAGAATGCTATATGGGCATTTCTACTCACTTTAATTCTATTAAATGATAATCTTAAACTTTATAAAATATGACCACCACTTTAAATTACATTCCCATGTATTAGAATATGTGGTGATAACATGTGTGAACATGATACCATAATTTAATTGGAGAATAGTTGATCTTAAGTATTTTCAATGAGTAGAAATTACTTTTCTGAAAACAAAATAAATAAGACTAGGTCTTTATTTCATGTGATATTTGTGATGATGCTAGATCATCAACGGTGAGCCTTAGTGTGCTAAATAGAAGTAGTTAATTATTGTTTGGTGATTGTGTACCTCGTATTCATTTGTAGATGATAGTAACGACCTGGGATACGAGGAGGAGTTACTATGAAGAAGAAGAAGAGAACTTCAACCACCGCACTACTCAAGGCAATCGATCACTAATTGCAAGCCTAGCACTACAAGTTAACTATGCAAGCTAATACTTGCAAACTTGATAACCTATGCAAATATGGTTTAGGCATGCTTGGTTATACAACTTTGATTATACCAATCCCAAGTTTTACTTGCAAGCTTTATTCTTTTACTTTTCCAAAGCTCTTTACTTTTAGATACCATAAAGAGTATAAAACTAGGCCTAAGTAGTCATACTTAGATGTCATTCCAAGTCATGAGATTAGATATGGATAGCTACCCTTGATTAGCACACCTCATTAGGGAATACCCGCAACTTTAGTGGCTAGTGCTAAGCATAAAAGTTGATCACTTTAGATGGGAATACTTGGTGAAAATGATTATGAAAACCTTGGAATGATGTTTCATTCTATTGAGATGTTTTGACATGTGTTGAGAAACACAATGGTTTGATGATGAAAATGGTGGGGCATGCTTAGCCCTTTACAAAAACTGATGGTTGGGTTCGGATGCGATACCATTCCAATTTTACCGTATAACCATAATACCTGAATTGGGTAGGGCTTAGACGGAAGTTTATATGCCTTAGCGATTACCCACAACTATAGGGGGTGTATCGCAGTATTTTCGATAAGTAAGAGTGTTGAACCCAACAAGGAGTAGAAGGTCTTGGCAAATGGCTTGGAGCAGGAATTCTCTGTAAATACTTAGCAAACGGATTTTTAGGGGTTTTTGATAGTGCAGGTAAATAAAGTACGAGTAAGTAAAAGACAATGATAAAGAATGCAGTAAGTAGCCTAATCTTTTCTTTAGCAAAGGATAGGCCGGTTGTATTACTTAATATGACCAACGTTCTCGAGGACACACGAGAATATCGTCAAGTGCTTTCGCTTCATATAGTTGATTAATCTTCTTTAGTTTGCTAAGTGTTGTGTGGGTGAACATGTGCTAATATACCGACCTTCCTAGGACTAATACATAGTTCTGATTCTACCCCTTGCAAGCATCTACAAGGACAAGAAAGTAATTAATATAAACACCTAACCACGACTTTAAAATCTATGACCCTGACATCCCTTGTGCAAAGGTTTCTTGACGAGGGTTCAGGTTTCTGTCACTCCGGCAACCCCTACGATTAGTAGACAAATACACAATGCATTCCCCTAGGCCCATATAGGTGAAGTGTCATCTAGTCGACATTCACATGACACCACTAGAAGAAGTACACCACAATTTAATTAACAAAACATTGAATCTTTCTCAATGCAATTCCACTACTAACAACATGACTTCTCCCATGTCCTCAAGAACTAAACGAACTACTCACAAGACATCATATGGATCAAGATAAAATATGATATAATGATGTGCAACAATCTGAACATAGCAATAACTCAATGGTTACACTCAATAGCATCAACTACAACAAGTAATCAACACCGGGAAAGTTTTCCCTAAGAACTATGCAAGATTCAACCCAATTGTTACAGAGGTACGAAGTGGTGATGATGGTGCTGGTGGAGATGATGGTGGTGATGATGATGATGATGATCCCGATGAAGTCCAGCTTGATGGTGGTGTTGATGGCGACGATCTCCCCTCACCGGGAAGGAATTCCCCCAGCAGAATCTGTCTGTTGGAGAGATCTTTCTCTCTCTATAGTTTTCCACCCCATAGAGGCGGCTAAAACTTTCTGTGATCGGTCCCTTAGGCTTAGGGTTTCGTGAGGATAATATACGCCAAAGATGAGAGTCCAGGGTGGCCACACCACCTTGTGGCGCGACCAAGGGAAGCCCGCGCCAGGGGATGGTGTGGGCCCCCTGTGGCCCGTCTCCACTCCCCCTTCTGGCATCATTCGTATTTTGGAAAAATAGAATTTTCCGTATATTTTCTGTGATTTTCTGATCTTCACGAATTTCGCCTCCAAACAACCCCTTTTCCATGAGAATCCTGACTACAGTGGTCCATGCTCCAAAAGTCATCAACCATGCAAAAACAGATGAAATAACATAAGTATCATCTCTTTGTATGAAATATATCAGTGAATAACAGTAAATTATGATATAGAATAGTGATGCAAAATGGACGTATCAACTCCCCCCAAGCTTAGACTTCGCTTGTCCCCAATCGAAAACTGAGCTCAAGAAACATGACCTTAGGTATATGGAGTGAAGAGTCGATAAAAGAATACGGACAAGAAGCATCACATTCATCAATACATTAATCATAATAGTAGACAACTCAGTATTATATAACTTAACTTGCAATAGGTAAAGGAAACACAATAACGATACATAAAGTAAATCACAATTGGTAATGGCAAACTGAGCTCTTGGTCGAAGAATAGTTGACAATTTGCAGGAGTTCAAACATAATGGTTTTTCAAATGATAGCTTTAAAAGTAATAAACACTAAGATAAGAGCTATGTGAAAAACAAGGAACACAGGAATCATGATTGAATAAATCATCATATGAATGAAACACAACCAATCAAAATACTTGCTGAGATAGAAAGGAATAGGTTTAGTGACTCAACTAAAAAGTAAAAGATAGGCCCTTTGAAGAGGGAAGCAGGGATCTCAAGTTTCATAAAGAGCTTCCAAAAATTATGGTACTTATTAGATTTTAGCTCTCATTGCCCCTATCATAAGCATCTTTAGGTGATTAAGGTTAAAGTGAACAAATATGAGGATATGGTTGACAAGTTATCAGTTGAAAATCTCATGCCCCTTGCTTACGAGTACCGAACCTCGTGCTACTCAACTTCAGTCACAAGTAAGCTCTTGTCATTGTAAGTACATGTGTATCATAGAGAACCGCCAACGGGGTACCCCTTGCACATGATACATGAGCTATCCTATAATCAAAATGACAAGTCAAGCAGACAATGAGCATCTCAGCGATCTTTTTATTTGCTATTTGCATATGGTTTTATTGAGGATGCTTCATAGAATGCTCATTATGGTTATGCTGCAAGTTTCCACCATGATCAGGCATGGCTTAGGCTAGCGGCATAGGCGTTTCTCTAACACACATACAAACTCCATGATCTTACAAGTTCCCCTTTTATTTCACACCACCGGGATCCATAAGAAAACGAATCATGATATTAACGGGGTACAATGTACAAGTGCAATGTTGAAATCGTTCCCCATGATACATGGTTTTGCTAACTTCAACTTATAAATTGCAAGCATATACGCAACATAGATGGGCACAATGGTTCAATTTTATTAATTGCGAGAAAAGTAAAGTGTGCCATCAAGTTCGTGAGAGCTTTAATCACTAATTTTCTCATAACAAGTTTAATTGGAAGGTAGATAAAAAGATGAATTTACTTGGAATAGCAATAATGCTAATAGGTAGGTATGGTGGACAAAAATGGCATAGGTTTTGGTTTAAGGATTGGATGCACGAGAAGAATTCCCTCTCAGTACAGGTTTTTGGCTAGCAAGGATGGGTAGCAAGTATAAGAGTTGAAGGAAACAAACAACCATACAGGTGATAAAAACAAACATGCAATCTTCCTTGGGAGCACAGAAGATCTTAACTATGGAATACTAAGCTTATTAGAAAATCAAGAAAGAAATATGATGAAATTATATTTCTTGAAAGTACTTTTATCTTTTTCATTCAATTCTCAAAATAGTGTTGCTACTGACCGAGCCAGGTTTGCCAAAACCAACTAAATTAACTCAATGATCCCAAAGTGATACCAATACTAACAACAAGATCAATCGTATAATAGCAATTGAAAACTAATCATAATGAGTAAATGATAGAACTACTCATTAATATTCCATAACGGGAAATCACACCAAGGGATACATAGATATCTAACGAGAGGGGGGACACTTCCATAATGCAAACTATCCTACATGATAACTTCTCTATTCATGATATGACTCTACTAAAAAGGTAAAAAGATAGAAGATAGTGATGTGATACCGCGACACTCCCCCAAGCTTGGAAAAACCAATGGGATGCCAAAATTTGATGACGAATTACTCCTTCGGTGGTGGTGTTCTCTCATCATCGTCTGACTTCCAAGTTAAGGCATCCCCTTCAACAAAAGACATCCTGGTCTCCATCATCCTAAAACTAGCAGCAACACTTATGCGTTTAAACCTAACCTCATACTCATAGTTTTGATTTTGAACGTTGTAGAGCTGTGCTTGCAGTTGGTTGGTTGTTCGGTGGAGTGAGAGAATTTTATCCTTAAGCTCAGCAGTCTCCTTTTGGTGCTCGGCGATGAGTTCAGAACAAATCTTATGGATGATATCCACTTCGCGTTCTGCCATCTTCTTGTACCTAAAGACCTCTTGCTCTAGTGCTTCCATCGTGTCCTCCAGACCTCCTTCACCTTTAGGGCCTTGAACCTCTTTCATCTGTACCTTCCCATCTTCGAGCAACAACTCCTTGGGATGAATCTTCAACTCATGCATGTACGGCTTGATGATGTCCGCGGAGGAATCTTCCTTGGCTGATCCAGAGGAGGACATTATGGCTCCAAAACTGAGATTCTACCTGTCAAAAAAAGATCGAAACGAAAAAACGATGAGAACACGATATACGAACCTCGGGGGATCGGGGGGATTATATATTATGAAGTTTTACAACAAAAGGAAGGTACTGGGAGAAAACGGGTCAGAGACGGAGTCCGGAGAGGACAAACCACCTGGTGGCACGGCCTGGGGTGGGCCCGCGCCACAGGGTGGTGTGAGCCACCCTGGCTCCATTTCCGTCCCTCTTTCGCTTCGTTTCTTTCCTTGTTAGATAAAAACTGCAAAAATATAACTGGATAGATTTTTCGTGGAACTTTTCTTACCACAACTTGCTACCTATTCCAAAACGGACTATGTAGGTCTCTGGACCTGGTCTTTAATAAATTTTTCCGGACTTACAACTTGAATAACATCAATATCTTCATCTTCATACACATATTACTTGAGTCATGAAACCTTTCACTTTCTTATGACACCATTTTCTCCACTAACCTGGAAATTCCTTCCACACAAAACTTCACACAATTCTTGTTAGCAACATTTGTGTATACGAGGTAATAGACCTTTTAAGTTCAATTTCAACTGAAATCCATCAAAACATAAGCTATCAAAACAACTCCTTTTGAAAGCCCAAAAGAATTCAGAAAGGAAATCGATTTAAGAGGCAAATGTAAGAGTGGTCAAAATCTGTCAAAATAGACCAGCCCGTAAAGATCAATTTTTTAGAAAATCTTTTGTTTCACAAATCAAAAAGTGCAGAACTAACAAAAGTTAAATAACAATCTGAGGCAGAAGCCCAAACAATTACAGCTCAATCCGACATACAGAGATCTCTCACGAATTTTTACTGTGGAGCACAAAAATCTGTTTCGGGACAACAACTTTCCCAAATCTTACTTCTCTCTCATTGGAGGTAGATCTTGACACAAAAACCAAAAAAAGGATAAGGAGAGTTTATTGCCAAAGTAATAACTTCCATGACTCAAATAAACGAAAAAAACTGAAAGCACAAATATATTGGGTTGTCTCCCAAAAAGCTCTTTCTTTATAGCCATTAAGATGGGCATGATAATTTTAATGATGCTCACATAGAAATATGAATTGAAGAAAAAGAGAGCATCAAGAAGCAAAAGTACACATGTTTAAGTCTAACCCACTTCCTATGCAAGGGAATTTTGTAAGAAAATAAATTATTGAAACCAGATGCTACTAGCATAGGAAGGCAAAACAAGTGCAACATAAAGATTTTCAGCATAAAGCGAGGAAACTTAATATTATTGAGATGCATACGAACACATTTCCCTCTCTCATACTAACTTTCAGCATCATGCATAAATTTAACAATATAAGCATCACAAGAACCATTATAGCAATGGTCACTTATTCTAACAGAAAACTCAGGAATACTAGTTCTTATAACACTACTTTGTGAAAAAGTTTTTGAAGTATCCTTACGAAGAATAGTGTGTCTATCTTCTACATATTTAGTGACAAAGTCTTTCACATTTGCTATCATAGGTTTAGTTGCTACTTGTTCATCAGGTTCAACAACTCTATTTATACTTTCATTAACCATACTAGCTATCATAGAACTTTCCTTTATCTTAACTGGGAAAGACATTTTCTCAATGTAAGGTTCAGGTAAAACATGATTAGCAGTATAAAATTCAGTATTTCTTGCAAGAACACTATTAGCAATGTCTTTATAAGGTTCATGATACTTATTCCACTTCTTTTTAGGAACTTCAAAATAGGAAGCAGAAGCCTTAAAATAAGTTTCAATAGCTTGAGAGTCTAGACCATAAGAATTTTTAATATTTTGGAAGTCATCAATTCCCATAAAAGATTCAATGCATTCATAATCATAATTTAGACCTGACTTTCTTCCTTTATCATTCTCCCATGTTTCAGCATTTTCTTGAATACGGTCTAGAAGATCCCATTTAGCTCCTTCTTCCATGCGTGTAAATGATCTAGCGCAAGAAGCATCCAATAGATCCTTATCATGAAGAGAAAGCCTTGCATAAAAGTTATTGATACTAATATTGTTGGGGAGCTCATGAATAGGACATTTGAGCATTAATAACTTCAATATCCCCCAAGCTTGAGCTGTACTCTCTCGATCAAGAGGCCAAAAGTTGTATATTTGATTCCAATCTTTATGAATCTCACTAGGAGGATAAAATCTAGAATAAAAGAGAGGCACTATTTCCTCCCATTCAAGAGATTGACCATTTTTCAGCAGCTTATACCATTCCTCAGCTCTTCCTTTCAGTGATAATGAGAATAACTTCTTCTTGAATTGATTTGTTGTAATACCTGCACACTTGAACAACCCGCATAATTCGTGTATAAAGAGCAAATGATCACCGGGATGGGTAGTTCCATCCCCAAAATAGTAGTTATCCATAACACGATCATTAATTCTTGTAGGTATTTTAAAAGTATCATTCTCAGTAGGTGGTGGTTCATCTACTACCTTAGAAGTGGTAGTAGCATTACGAAATAAGAAACTCAGCGAATTATCCATATTGAAAATAAAGTAACTAACAGAAGTAAACAATACTCACAGTAAAAGTTTCCTTTACCAGTTCCACTCTCCAATGGCGCTTCACTCCCCGGCAATGGCGCTAGATAATAGTCTTGATGATCCACAAGTATAGGGGGTGTATCGCAATATTTTCGATAAGTAAGAGTGTGGAACCCAATGAGGAGCAGAAGGTGCTGGCTAGTGGTATGGATCAGGAATTCTCTGTAAATACTTAGCAAACAAATTTTTGGGGTTTTTGATAATGTAGGTAAATAAAGTATGAGTAAGTGAAAGACAATAATAAAGAATGCAGCAAGTGACCCAATCCTTTCTTTAGCAAAGGACAAGTCGGTTGTATTACTTAAGATGGCCAAATGTTCTCGAGGACACACGGGAATATCGTCAAGTGCTTTCGCTTCATATAGTTGATTAATCTTCTTTAGTTTGCTAAGTGTTGTGTGGGTGAACCTGTGCTAATGTACCGACCTTCCTAGGACTAATACATACTTGTGATTATACCCCTTGCAATAATCCGCAAGTACAAGAAAATAATTAAGATAAAAAACCTAACCACAAATTTAAACTCTAAGACTCTAACATCCCTTGTGCAAAGGTTTCCTAACAAGGGTTCAGGTTTCTGTCACTGCGGTAACCCCTACGATTAGTAGACAAAGACACAATGCATTCCCCTAGGCCCATATAGGTGACGTGTCATGTAGTCGACGTTCACATGACACCACTAGAAGAAGTACACCACAACTTAATTAACAAACCATTGAATCTTTCTCAACACAATTCCACTACTAATAACATGACTTCTCCCTTGTCCTCAAGAACTAAACGAACTACTCACGATACATTTTATGGAGCAAGATCAGAGATGATATAATGATGTGCAACAATCTGAACATAACAATAATTCAATGGTTCCACTCAATAGCATCAACTACAACAAGTTATCAACACCGGGAAAGTTTCCCCTAAGAACTATGCAAGATTCAACCCAATTGTTATAGCGGTATGAAGTGGTGATGATAGTGCTGGTGGAGATGATGGTGGTGATGATGATTGTGATGATCCCGATGAAGTCCAGCTTGATGGTGGTGTTGATGGCGATGATCTCCCCTCTCCGGGAAGGAATTCCCCCGGCAGAATCTGTCTTCCGGAGAGATCTTTCTTTCTCTGTAGTTTTCCACCCCGCAAAGGTGGCAGAATCTTTCTGTGGTTGCTCCCCGAGGCTTAGGGTTTCGTGGGGATAATATACGCCAAAGGGGAGAGCTGGAGGTGGGCCAGGGTGGCCAGACCACCTGGTGGCGCGGCCAAGGGCAGCCCGCGCTAGGGGTTGTGTGGGCCCCCTGTGGCCCATCTCCACTCCCCCTTTTGGCATCCTTCGTCTTCTGGAAAAATAGAATTTTTCGTACATTTTTTGGGATTTTCTGATCTTCGTGTATTTTGCCTCCAAACAACCCCTTTTCCATCAGAATCCTGACTGCAGTGGTCCATACTCCAAAAGTCATCAACCATGCAAAAAACAGATAAAATAACATAAGTATCATCTCTTAATATGAAAAATATCAATGAATAACAGTAAATTATGATATAGAATAGTGATGCAAAATGGACGTATCACTTAGTATGGGTTCCCTTACGGAAGAGGTTGAGCTGAGGCTACCTCGTGATGAATGTCCACCTATGAAGTGCCTAGGATGGCAGATGGCCATGCCTGGGAGGCCAAGCTCATAGGGGAGGTGCCTATACTAGGGTGTGTAATTGAAAGGTTATGATTGATTATCCGCATACTAAGTATGATTGATTCAGGGTTATCCCTGACAGATGTATCGAATTTTGTGGTGAAAGTGTACCACCTCTACAGAGTGTGAAACTATTCGAATAGCCGCGTCCAGTGTCATGGACAGTTGGAGTGGCCATACTGTTCCGTCGTCAGATGTTTTCAAAATGACTTGTGACTTGAACTATGACTTTGACTTGATCACAATAGGGTTGTGGACATGAAAACTAGATTCCCACTTAAGTGCTTTAGAACATTAAATTAGTTTTCTTTACTTCTAAACTCAGTTTGAGATAAACCTGTTTTTTTTGCAAATAAACCTAGAGCTTAAGATTCCTACTAGAACTACCTTACTTGTTAGTGATAGTTTGTGAGTACTTAAAGAGTACTCATGGCTTTGTCCCTGGCTATTCCCGTGGCAAGACTATGAGGAGGACTATCAGGAAGATGGACGGCAGGAGGTCATCTCCCATCGTCAGCATTGCCTGTGACCCTGAAGATGGAGCCCCTACTACGTCGAATTTCTGCTTCTTGATTGTATTGAGACTAGATCATGAGATCCTTTATTTGTAAGACCTTTATTATGGGTTGTAATGGATGATGTACTGTGGTACCAATTCTGTTATGTCTCGCAAAAATGGTAATCATGGGATTGCGAGGTATGGCATAACAGGCATCTGGGACTAAAAATCCGGGTGTTGACAAGTTGGTATCAGAGCCATCCTGACCATAGGAGACCCTAGTTAGAACGGACATCCGAACAAAAACTTAGTTTCAAAATAAAAGAAGTGAGTATTTATGAAAACCTATTCCCACTCTTATCCTCGAGATTCTTTCAAAAAGATTCATGTTCCTCAAAAATTCTTTCAAACCTGCATAAAAATTTGACACACTTGATCACCTCACTAACTTGCTCACCTAAATTCTTATAGATGGAGGTCCAGTATTGCAAGTTCTACCAGCTGGGCAACGGAGGCCACCTGATTTTTGAGAGGGATCTAGATGCACTGTCAGAGTATCTGGAGCACCCGCACCCAGAGTGCTTCGGGGCACAACTCAATGATCACGTAGGAGGAGATCTACAATGGCTGATAGTTGCAGATCTCAGAGGCAAGATGAAAGCACCCACTTCGGAGAAGATCCAATTCACCTTGCGGGAGAGCAACTGGCTAGATGGATTAGCCAGGGCAATGCATAAAGCTCTCGCCCGTCTGTGTGGACAGAACATAAAGCTGGTCCAGGGAACTCGCTTTGCTCACTACGCAAGGCGTGATTCTGTGGGAATGCCCTTGGAGATGCTAGGACACCTAGAGCTGAAGCACCAGGTGGACAATCTTGACTTCATGTTGTATGATAGGCAGAAGGAGTTGGACAACACTCGTGCCTATGCCAACCACAACCATGCCGTTGCAGTCAAGAAGGACCAGACTCTCGCCATTCTCGCCAAGGAGCGCCAATCACTTCGTCTCCAGCGTGACAAGAAGGATCGCACCATCGAGCGTCTTCACAAGAAGGCAGCCACTCTCGAGAAGACCATCCGTGAACAGGAAATCCAGCTTGAAGCGAAGGAGGAGGAGGAAGGTGAAGATATCCAGGGAGATCTTTACTCTTACCTCAGCAATGACAACGACTACCTGGAGGATGGTGCCATGGAGTTCCACACTGATGATGATGATTCCGACTTCATTGATGATGATTAGATGCACTTGAGCACTACCGTAGGAGTGAGTTGTACCGGTCCCACTGTATCGTAGTTTCACAGAATGGTTCTTAAAACAATCTGTTTTCTATTTGTGTTGTGGTGTGTGTTTTTATGGTGTGATTTGAATGAATGAATGAGAAGAAGTTGTTAGTTTGCAAAACCCGAGTCAAACTCAAAGTTTAAAACTTTTGAAAAAAACCATGAACCTTAGATATTTCCCTCTTATCTCATTATCTATCTCAATCTTCAGATGACTCGTGGAAACCCCAGAGGAAGCAGTTCATCTCAGGACCCAATGTTGGAGATTCTGCAAATGCTAGTTTCCGACTGTGAAGCTAGTAGAGCTGAACGTCAAGCCAACTTAGCCACTCTGAAACAGATAGCTCAGATGGCCCACAATAATCAAGGCCATGGAAACCAAGATCATCATGGATCTAAGCTCAAGAACTTTCAGAATACCAACCCACCTATCTTTAGTAAGTCTGAGGATCCCCTAGATGCTGATGACTGGCTGCAAACCATGGAGAACAACTTAGAGGTCGCAGGAGTTGAGGCTAATGAAAAGGTACTATTTGCCACCCACTATCTGGCAGGAGATGCAAGAGCCTGGTGGAATAGCACCCGTACCATGAACGAAGGTCAAATGATGACTTTTGAAGCATTCAAGCACAAGTTCAGCCAGACCCATGTGCCCCAAGGTTTGAGTTCAGGGAATTGAATCAAGGGAGAATGACTATGGTGGAATACCGTGACAAATTTTTGTCCCTAGCTAGATATGCCCTTGATGAGATTAACACCGAAGCAAAGAAAAAAGAAAGGTTCCTAAATGGATTGCATGATGAGATGCAGACTATGTTAGTCAACA
The DNA here is from genome assembly GCA_910589775.1 of Avena eriantha. Taxonomy (NCBI): domain Eukaryota; kingdom Viridiplantae; phylum Streptophyta; class Magnoliopsida; order Poales; family Poaceae; genus Avena; species Avena eriantha. Next base: position 399,963,496 of record OU342742.1, on the reverse strand, counting down.
TCTGTTTTGTAGATCTAGAAGAACTAGTGGACTCTGCCATTCAGATGGAAGGGAAGATCAACCAAGACAATGACAATCGCAAGCGCAGGATGATGCACCACACTAGATCCCACAATACCCAGAAGTATCGCCCCAACCTGTCTATAGGATATGCCGCAAGAAACAATAGACCCCCTATGTCCCGTCCCAACTAACCCAATCGTAGCGGAGGAAACTTGAAGTCTAGAGGAAACCACAACAATAACCCCGGCAAATCCAATAACTACAACCGTGCAGCACCCTAGTCCAACAACAACAACAACAACAACAATACTGCCCCAAGGACTGGAAGCAATGTTGTGCCTGTCGCAGGAAAAGACAAGTCCTAGATTACTTGCTTTGAATGTGGAGTCAAGGGTCACTACTCCAATGAGTGCCCCAAGAAGCTTGTAGCAGCCACCAATGTGAATGCACCCACTCAGCAGCAGCGCCGTGTTCCGCCTGGAAGGATATTTGCCCCAGGGAACTTGCTCAACCGCAACGGTCGTATGTTCCACATGAATGCTGAAGAAGCTCAGGAAGCGCCATATGTCGTGTTGGGTATGTTTTTTCTGTTAAATCAGTACTTGCAAGAGTGTTGTTTGATTCTGGAGCATCGCACTCGTTTGTTATAGAAGAATTTGCATGCACTAGTAAGATGCAACCAACAAAACTGAACCATGTTATGATAGTTCAAATACCTGGTTCAACCACCAAAGCTAGAAAAATTTGCAAGGATGTACCTATCAGAATCCATGGCATAGATTTTTATGCTAATCTAATTGTACTTGGAACCAAAGGTTTGGAAGTAGTACTAGGAATGGATTGGATATCAAAACATAAAGGATTAATCGACTGTGCCAAGAAAGCCATAACCATGACCAGTAGCACTGGAGTATCAGTAGAGCATGTATCCAAGACCTTGCCCCGTAAATTCAAATGCAACAAGAGTCTAGCCCAACCAACCCTAGACCAAGTCAGAGTAGTCTGTGAATACCCCGACGTATTCCTAGATGAATTGCCCGGTATGCCCCCAGATCAGGATATCGAGTTCATCATTGAACTAGTTCCTGGAACTAGACCCATAGCCTAGAGACCTTATAGTATGAACCCATCTGAATTAGTGGAGCTGAAGAAACAACTTGATGCTATGCTGGAGAAAGGTTTGATTCAACCAAGCGCATCGCCATGGAGATCACCTATTTTGTTTGTGGATAAGAAAGATGGAGGTAACCGTTTGTGCATGGATTACCGGAAGCTGGATGATGTCACCATAAAGAACAAGTACCCATTGCCGAAGATAGAAGATCTGTTTGACTAGTTAACCGGTGCCGAGTGTTCTCTAAGATTGATATTAGAACTGGTTATCATCAACTCAAGATTTGTGCAACGGATATCCCAAAGACCGCTTTTACCACCATATATGGATTGTATTAGTAAACTATCATGTCTTTTGGATTAACCAATGCCCCCGCTTATTTCATGAATCTCATGAATAAGATTTTTATGAACTTCCTGGATAAGTTTGTCGTTGTTTTTATCGACAATATTCTGATCTATTCCAAGTCAGAAGAAGACCATGAGCTACACCCGAGAACCATCCTTGAAACCCTTAGAGAACATCAGTTGTATGCTAAGTTTAGCAAATGTGAGTTCTGGTTAAAGGAAGTAGGATTCCTAGGACATATTGTGTCGGCAGGAGGAGTCGCTGTCGATCCCGCCAAGATCAAAGATGTTGAAGAATGGAAAGCCCCAACCACTCAAACCCAAGTCCGCGCATTTCTCGGATTAGTGGGATACTACCGCAAGTTTGTAGAAGGATTTTCGAGCATCGCAGGACCGATGACCCAATTGTTGAAGAAAGATAAGAAGTTTTAATGAACGGACAAATGTGAAGCAAGCTTTCAAGAGCTCAAGAAGAGATTGATTTTAGCCCCAATCTTGATTATGCCAGATATCAAGAAGCCTTTTGATGTGTATTGTGATGCATCCAGGATTGGTCTCGGATGTGTGTTGATGCAAGAAGGAAAATTCATATCATATATGTCCCAACAACTGAAGCAACATGAGAAAAACTACCCTACCCATGACCTTGAACTAGCAGCCGTAGTTTTACCTTGAAGACATGGTGTCATTACCATATGGGTAACTGCTATGAGATTTACTGGGATCACAAGAGTTTGAAGTATATTTTCACCCAGAAGGAGCTAAATATAGGCAAAGGAGATGGATAGAGTTAATCAAGGATTACGACCTTGACATTCACTATCACCCCGGCAAAGCCAATGTGGTAGCAGATGCGCTTAGCAGATTGTCGTGTAGATTAAACACCATGATTAAGGAAGCTCAGCCAAGTTTGCATGAAGAGTTGGAGCAGTTTAGAACGGAGTTAGTTAGCAAAGGATTTTTAGCTAGCATAGAACATCAACCCACTTTGATCAGTCAGATCAAGGAAGCGCAGAAAGGAAATGCAAGTATCGATGGAATCAAGTGTCGTATCAACACAGGGAAGGTACCCGGATTCACCGTAGATGAAGAAAGAGTTTTGTGGTACGAAGGACGTATCTGTGTGCCAGCAGATTCCGAGTTGAAGCAAGTTATCATGCAGGAAGCTCATGATACTCTTTATTCTATCCATCCCGGAGGAACGAAGATGTATCAGGATTTGAAAGAGCAATTTATGTGGCACAAGATGAAGAGAGAAATCGGAAGCTACATAGCCAAGTGTGATATCTGTCAGAGTCAAAGCGGAACATCAGCGACGCGTAGGACTTTTGCAACCATTGTAGATTCCGGAATGGAAATGGGAGTCTGTCGGAATGGATTTTATCACCGGTTTGCCTACATCTAGTAGGGGAAATGACTTTATTTGGGTCATAGTTGATAGACTGTCCAAGGTAGCCCATTTTATACATGTCAAGACCACCTACCAGAGTTCGAAGCTAGTAGAGCTATACATTGCTAGAATCGTCAGTTTGCATGGAACCCCTAAGACCATAGTATCGGATCGAGGAACCCAGTTTACCTCAAGATTTTGGCAGAAAGTCCAAGAAGGATTAGGAACCAAGCTGAACTTCAGCACAGCTTATCACCCGCAGACCGATGGACAAACTGAAAGAGTCAACCAAATCATAGAAGATATGTTCAGAGCTTGTGTGCTAGAATATGGACCAAAATGGGAAGATTGTCTGCCTTTCACAGAATTCTCATACAACAACAGTTATCAAGCCAGTTTGCAAATGGCCCCCTCTGAATTTCTGTATGCAAGGAAGTGTCGAACCCCCTTGAATTGGTCACAAGTAGGAGAAAGTCAGATTTTCGGACCCGACATCCTACGAGAAGCCGAAGAGAAGGTTCACAAAGTCCATGAGCACCTCAAGACTGCTCAATCCAGACAGAAGAGTTATGCTGACAAGAGACGTCGAGACCTGACCTTCAATATCAGAGATTTTGTGTATCTCAAAGTATCACCCTTGAAAGGAATGCAATGTTTTCGTCTGAAAGGAAAGTTAGCCCCCAGATATATTCGACCCTTCAAGATTTTGAATCGCCGAGGAGAAGTATCGTATCAACTGGAACTACCAGAGGAGATGTCAGCCATACATGATGTGTTCCATATCTCGTTACTTCGCAAATGCCTAGAAGTTCCGGAGAAGACTGAAGTTTTCAAGAACATCGATCACCAAGCCATAGATATCAACAAGGATCTGACGTATCGTCAAGTACCCATTCGTATTTTGGAAGAAGCTTTCAGAACCACCAGGACCAGGAGTATCAAGTTTCTCAAGATCTAGTGGAGCAACCATACCTAAGAAGAAGCTACCTGAGAGAGAGAAGATTACATTAGGACTGAGTTTCCAAATCTCTTTAGTTCCTAGTTTTTCTTAAATATCGGTACGAGATTTTGTTTAAGGAGGGAAGGTTTGTAAAACCCCAAAAATATTAAGCAAGATTAGCATGTTCAAATCACCCAAGTTTAGGGTGAATAAAAACTTTTATTTATTAATTGGAATATGAGTGTATGAGTGATTTGCATTATTGTAGAATTGAGTGCAATTACCATGTTTGATTGCTACAAATGATAAGAAATGGTTTCAAGATGAATACTACATCATCTAGGCCAATTACAAACAAAATCCAAAGAAAAAGAAATCAAATATAAAGCAAATGATCAAATGGTCATTTTGACCAAAATCAACCACTAGGCCACTTTGTGAGTTCCTAGAAAAGAATTTCTAACAGAAACATGTCCACTTATTTTCACCCCTTGCTAGACCCGGAGGAACGAAGATGTATCAGAATTTGAAAGAGCAATTTTGGTGGCACAAGATGAAGAGAGAAATCGGAAGGTACATAGCCAAGTGTGATATCTTTCAGAGTCAAAGCGGAACATCAGCGACCCGCGGGACTTTTGTAACCATTGCAGATTCCGAAATGGAAATGGGCTTCTGTTGGAATGGATTTTATCACCAGTTTTCCTACATCTAGTAGGGGAAATGACTCTATTTGGGTCATAGTTGATAGACTGTCCAAGGTAGCCCATTTTATACATGTCAAGACCACCTACCAGAGTTCGAAGCTAGTAGAGCTATACATTGCTAGAATCATCAGTTTGCATGGAACCCCTAAGACCATAGTATCGGATCGAGGAACCCAGTTTACCTCAAGATTTTGGCAGAAAGTACAAGAAGGATTAGGAAGTAAGATGAACTTCAGCATAGCTTATCACCCGCAGACCGATGGACAAACTGAAAGAGTCAACCAAATCTTAGAAGATATGTTGAGAGCTTGTGTGCTAGAATATGGATCAAAATGGGAAGATTGTTTGCCTTTCACAGAATTCTCATACAACAACAGTTATCAAGCCAGCTTACAAATGACCCCCTTTGAATTTCTGTATGGAAGGAAGTGTCGAACCCCCTTGAATTGGTCGCAAGTAGGAGAAAGTCACATTTTCAGACCCGACATCCTACGAGAAGCCGAAGAGAAGGTTCACAAAGTCCATGAGCACCTCAAGACCGCTCAATCCATACAGAAGAGTTATGCTGACAAGAGACATCGAGACCTGACCTTCAATGTCAGAGATTTTGTGTATCTCAAATTATCACCCTTGAAAGGAATGCAATGTTTTCGTCTGAAAGGAAAGTTATCCCCTAGATATATTGGACCCTTCAAGATCGTGAATCGTAGAGGAGAAGTATCATATCAACTAGAACTACCAAAGGAGATGTCAGCCATACATGATGTGTTCCATATCTTGTTACTTCGCAAATGCCTAGAAGTTCCGGAGAAGACCAAAGTTTTCAAGAACATCGATCACCGAGCCATAGATATCAACAAGGATCTGACGTATTGTGAAGTACCCACTCATATTTTGGAAGAAGCTTTCAGAACCACCAGGACTAGGAGTATCAAGTTTCTCAAGATCTAGTGGAGCAACCATACCGAAGAAGAAGCTACCTGGGAGAGAGAAGATTCCAAATGTCTTTAGTTCCTAGTTTTTCTTAAATCTCGGTACGAGATTTTGTTTAAGGTGGGAAGGTTTGTAACACCCCAAAAATATTAAGCAAGATTAGCATGTTAAAATCACCCAAGTTTAGGGTTAACAAAAACTTTTATTTATTAATTGGAATATGAGTGTATGAGTGATTTACATTAGTGTAGAATTGAGTGCAATTACCATGTTTGATTGCTACAAATGATAAGAAATGGTTTCAAGATGAATACTACATCATCTCGGCCAATTACAAACAAAATCCAAAGAAAAATAAATCAAATATAAAGGAAATGATCAAATGGTCATTTTGACCAAAATCAACCACTAGGCCACTTTGTGAGTTCCTAGAAAAGAATTTCTAACAGGAACATGTCCACTTCTTTTCACCTCTTGCTAGACCAAGTAAAAGTAAACCCAAGCCCACTTTACAAACCAACAGAAAAAAAATTCAAATCTATTTAAAGGACAGTTCAAAATTGAATCAAGTTCAAATGGTAAGATAACCATTTTGCAAAAACCACTCAAATCAATTCACCTTGACTTTTACAAGAAACCATGGACACTCAAGAATAAGATCAAAACACTCACCAAGTTTCATTCAAAAATTTCAAATTTAAATTCGTGCGGCCATTCGGACGAACACTTTGCAGATACTAATTAAACTCTGCCTAACTTCACTGTTTGGAGCAGTGATCACTCGACCACTTGCCCTATATTGAACTCCCATGGTCTCCCCAAGTGTCGAGCAGCATTAGACTAGCACCCCTCTTTGCCGTTTGCACCAGTGCGCCACTGCTCGAAACAGACCACGCCGCCCGACCCTGGACCACTCGCTCCAAACCGCGCCACCCTTGTCCATGATGTCCAGGAGGCAGGCCACGGTCCACCACCAACCCATGTTCAGCTTTTGACCACATCCAGGCCATGGACCACCTGAGAACCACTACGCCCACTTTCTGTGCGCCATGCTGAGAGCGCGCCAGAGCGCCGCAGCCGACCAGCTCACCCACGCCGTGCCTCGCCCTCACCGTGTGTGCACACACTTTCCATAACACCAGCCAGGTCCTAGACATCCCCGTTCGCCGCCGCGCGACCCGTAGCCCCCGTGCGCCGTCTCGAACACCGCCAGTTCCGTGCAGAGCACCGCTCGCGCCCCACCATTATCGACCGCCATGTGCCGTGCCATTAAGCCCATGATGACCGCCAGGGAGCACCACGTCGCCCCCTACCCTTAGCCACACCGCTAGCCACCTGTATCATCATCACTGACAAGCCCTAGCCCATGCTGCAATGTCCCTTCGCCGGTGTATAAATAGAGACCCCCTCCGCCTCAATCCACCACACCCTCACACTGCCCACTCCTCACTGAGCCTCCCACACCATTCCACAGAGCAAGGCGACAACCAGCCTACGGGAATTTGGCCAGAGTCCACCGTTGTAGAGAAGAAGAGGAGCCGCCGCGACCACCGTTCGAACCGATGTCGTCGACAACATCGCTCGCCCCCATCGCCAACCTTAGATGGAGCCCTGGTGAGCCTCACACGACCCCCACCGCCACGTTAGGGTTCAGACCTCGCCGGAGCTGTTCGACGTAGGAGATGAATGTCAGCCGTTAGATAAGGTTCTAATCATACGGCCTAGATTGAACGATACTGTTTCAGTTAGATAGAGTCGCTGACTAGTGGGACCCTACTGTCAGTAGCCCTCTGCACCGCAATGTGTAGATTGGGCCGGCCCAGTAGATTTCCCGCGCAGGCCTGTAGATTCAAATAGTTATTTTCCATTTTGTTGAAACCAGATTATGTCAATAGATTCATAAATAAATTCAAAGAGATTCACTTCACCAAATTGCATTATTCCAATTTTGTTAGAAAGGTATTCAAATTATCTATCCAAGCCCATTGGATTCAAACCATTTGGAGTTAGAGATCACCTATACCAAAAATAACAAGACAAAGACTTTTCCAACTTCAAACATTTTTCAAAAATCAACCATAAATGATTTTGAGTTGATTCCAACTCTCAAAAATAACATTTGATAAGATCTATCTGAATATGTAAAAATATTTAGGTCTACATGCAATGACATTGGCATAGTACCAAAAAATGCTATATGGGTATTTCTAGTCACTTTAATTCTATTAAATGATAATCTTAAACTTTATAAAATATGACCACCACTTTAAATCACATTCCCATTAATTAGAATATGTGGTGATGACATGTGTCAACATGATCCCATATTTTAATTGGAGGATAGTAGATCTTAAGTATTTTCAATGAGTAGAAATTACTTTTCTAAAAACAAAATAAATAAGACTAGGACTTTATTTCATGTGATATTTCTGATGATGCTAGATCATTAAGTGTGAGACTTAGTTTGCTAAATAGAAGTAGTTAAGTATTGTTTGGTAATTGTGCACCTCGTATTCATTTATAGACGATAGTATCGACTCGAGATACGAGGAGGAGGAGTACTACGAAGAAGAAGAGAACTTCAACCACTGCACTACTCAAGCCAATCCATCACTAATTGCAAGCCTAGAACTACAAGTTAACTATGCAAGCTAATACTTGCAAACTTGATAACCTATGCAAAGATGCTTTAGGCATGCTTGGTTATACAACTTTGATTATACAACTTGATTACCAAAGTTCTTTACTTTTAGTTAGTGATTTGTGAGTATTGGAACAATAGTATAGATACCATAAAGAGTATAAAACTAGGCCTAAGTAGTCATACTTAGATGTCATTCCAAGGCATGAGATTATATTTGGATAGCTACCCTTGATTAGCACCCCTCATTAGGGAATACTCGCAACTTTAGTGGCTAGTGCTAAGCATAAAAGTTGATCACTTTAGATGGGAATACTTGGTGAAAATGATTATAAAAACCTTGGAATGATGTTTCATTCAATTGAGATGTTTTGACATGTGTTGAGAAACACAATCGTTTGATGATGAAAATATTGAGGCATGAGCCTTAGCCCTTTACAAAAACTGATGGTTGGGTTCGGATGCGATACCATTCCAATTTTATCGTACAACCACAATACCTGAATTGGGTAGGGCTTAGCCAGAATTTTATATGCCTTAGTATGGGTTCCCTTGCGGAAGAGGTTGAGCTGAGGCTACCTCGTGATGAATGTCCACCTATACAGTGCCCAGGATGGCAGATGGCCATGGCTGGGAGGCCAAGCTCATAGGGGACGTGCCTATTCTAGGGTGTGTAATTGAAAGGTTATGATTGATTATACGCATACTAAGTATGATTGATTCAGGGTTATCCCTGACGGATGTATCGAATTTTGTGGTGAAAGTGTACCACCTCTACAGAGTGTCAAACTATTCGAATAGCCGCATCCACTGTCATGGACAGTTGGAGTGGCCATACTGTTCCGTCGTCAGATGTTTTCAAAATGAATTGTGACTTGAACTATGACTTTGACTTGATCATAACAAGGCCGTGGACATGAAAACTAGATTCCCACTTAAGTGTTGTAGAACATTAAATTAGTTTTCTTTACTTCTAAACTCAGTTTGAGATAAACCTGGCTTTTTGCAAATAAACCTAGAGCTTAAGATTCCTAGTAGAACTACCTTATTTGTTAGTGATAGTTTGTGAGTACTTAAAGAGTACTCATGGCTTTGTCCCTGGCTATTCCCGTGGCCAGACTATGAGGAGGACTATCAGGAAGATGGACAACAGGAGGTCTACGACAACTAGGATCATCTCCCATCATCCTCATTGCCTGTGACCCTGAAGATAGAGCCCCTACTACGTATAATTTCTGCTGCTTGATTGTATTAAGACTGGATGATGAGATCCTTTATTTGTAAGACCTTTATTATACTTTGTAATGGATGATCTACTATGGTACCAATTCTGTTATGTCTCGCAAAAATGGTAATCCTGGGATTGCGAGGTATCGCATAACAGGCATCTGGGTTTAAAAATCCGGGTGTTGACACCCGCGAGCTAGGTGTCTAGATTATCTGTGCATAGCTGTCTGGGTCTAAGTTCACCATAGCTGATGGTGACTGCTAGACAAAGCTGCTTACAGAGTCTTCGGGAACTCATCAGGGTTATAGTTTGCCCGCAAGGGTCTTAACAGAGATGTAGTCATCCCCGAAGGATCGTGTCTTCATGCGGGGTCACGAAGCGGGCAGTGATTGGCTTGGATCTTAAGTTGGGCCTCAAACCATAGAAGTTTGAATGGGGACAAACTCCCGGCTGTGCAACAAACCTTAAGTCTCTTGTGGGAAAAGTGACGCACCTCAGCAGAGTGTAAGAATTGTGACATGTTACTCCCTGTTCCGGGAAGGAGCTACGAACGCGGCAGGAAAGGAACCCCACGAAGGTTCTGGTCAACCTGTGAAGGCTGTCGGACATAGATTTTAGAATAAAAGAAACCGTTGAAGAAATGTTTACGAGAACCTGCCTTGCCTACGACCTATGATCTATGGCTGTAGAGATAGTGCATCATACACTCCTTTTTAGTGAACTTGATGAGTACGCTCGTACTCAACCGTACCTTCTTAACCCTTGCTAGGTTCTAAGTCATCGAAGACGACGTCGACATCAATTTCTGCTCACGAAACCATCATCGACAGTTCAAGATCTTCAATAAAGTCAGTGAAGTGAACATATACATCGATTGAAGCAAAGACGAAGTTCCTGATTAGATAGGAGTAGATACTCTAGCCAAAAACCTACTTCTGTAGGGCATTGCAGTAGCGGAAATTGCAAACCAATTAGTTTAGATGCTAGTATTAGTTACTAGATAGTTCTGAGTATTTATTTCTAGTTCTTCTTGTAAGAAGTTTCTTCCTCTCTCTTTCACCTAGAGTGTTCTCTGGATCTTTTGTAAGAGTCAAGTTGTGATCTATAGTCATGTCTTGGACCTGCTGTGCTTCTGTTGTACCACTCTGAGGGATGTAATACTAGTGAACGGTGTTTCATTGGTGTTATGTCAACGACTATAGTGTACTACATCATGCTGTGGTATGCTAGGTCACCGCAGCTGGTATCAGAGCATATGATTTAACCTTAGGATTAAAACCTTTTAGGTAGATCTGTAGGTTGGATAGTGACTATAGGAGCCATCTTATCGAAACCAAGACTAGTAATGGATATCCACTTGAGGATAAACCTTGTCACACTTAAGTTGGATGTTTGTTTTTTTCATCTTTCTTAAGGATTAGTTATCTATCTTCTCTAGAGAATTGTCATTTAGAGTAGCTCTAAATAGGTATAACACCACTAAGATATCTATAGTAAGTTAAAATATCAAAGAAGATTACAATTAGGATTAGGATATCATGTGGAGTAGTATTAGTGATGGAGTCTATATTTAGAACCTCTATGAAGTAGCAGAATCTTACCAATAATTGATACCACTATACCATACAGGGTAGACCATTCGAGTATGTATAAATACAATTGGAAGTAAATCATGTGGCATTCACTTGAGAATTCCATGTGATGGAGTAGAATTTTGTTAAGACTCATTGATAGTAAGCTAAGAAGAAGAGTCGTCATGGTGAGATGAGCTCTTTAATCATGATGACTAGGTAAATCTTAACAAGTTCGTGCTGAGAATAGCCCCGGGACCATGATAAAGTCTGGAATTAGGACAAGTATTTAGTAAATAATATTGTAACAATAGTAAGTAAAGGACAATGTAGGTGTATGATAGAAGTCATAGGTATAATAATATTATGATAATTGTTGGATTAAGGTAGTAACTACAATGTTGTTAGTAGTTTGAGGGATCATGTGAGGACAGTTTACGATAGAATGGAAAGTTGGTAGTCTTTAGTAGTCCCGAAAGAAAGGTAAGTGGTTAGTCAAAACCAAAGTGAGACCACTTTGCTCAAAATTATCCTCTTGCAACTAAGCAATTTGAGTAAATATTGATACAAAGAGTAGTTAAACCCTTAAGTGCTAAGTATCCCGAGGTAAACCTATATTAGGAGGTGTCATATATTACATAGCTAAGCCTGAATTCTAGAGATATTTTACTCAACTATTATACTACGGGCTTAGAATCATGTGTGTTATATGTTCCACATTTGGATTTCTTGGTTTTCTTGTATCTTCTTGAGTGACACGATATGTGCATGAAGTTTGACTTGATGTGCAAATGCATCTTGCATCATCAAGTTATTACTTAATGTTATTGACCTAGATAGAAAAGGGAATTCGTGTAAGGGAGTGACGAGTTTCGAAGATCAAGATGAAGACTTGCACGAAGAAGGAAGCTTAATATAAGGAGTAGCAACACCATTTTGAAGAATGGGTCAATTCCAACTTATTTTGAGTTGTCAACAAGAGGGAATATTAATGCAGCAAGGTGTGGAGCAACATGAAGGAATGAACTTAAGTTCACTCAAGATAGGTGATGTTGCTAAGAAGCCAATGAAGTAGTTGTACCAAGTTCGTGGAAGTATCATGAATCAGTGCAAGGAATAAGCCTTGGAACAAAAGTGGTATTCAAGCTCTGGCAACTCAGAGAGAATGCCGTAAGAAGTAGAAAAACCGTAGGGTAATTCATACACCTAAGAGGATCCGCAGCTGGTATCCATAATTGTTATCCGTAGCTAGTATCCTAGCAGTTTAGCTAATTAGGTCATTTTTGTATGATTTAAAGAGCATAAAACTTGGCCTAAGTTAAGAAAGACATAAAGAAGTATAAGATTTAAGCGAAACGGATTTCGAGACGCTTCGCGAAATCGGGCCGACCAAAGAGAAAATGTCCGGAAGGTTAAGAGTAAGACAACTAACATTGAAAAATCATTTCGGAGATCCACAACTATAGGGATATACCGCAGGTTCTTTCGTGAGACCTTATATAGGGAAGATATAAGCTGGACAGAGACCAATACCTTAACTATTGGGTATTATACATGAAGTTTAGAGACCATTAGGAAACCCTAAGGGGGGGAGTAAACAATAAACACTGAAGTGTTGTTGTCTAACTTTTTGACTAAATATTGGAGAAGGTTTACTAGACGATGATGAGGTTAAGCCTCATTCTCATAAGGTTATAAGAAGCCATCATTATAAAGTATTCCCAAGAATATGTCCGGAAGAAAGATCGAAGGAGATATAATAGATTAAACCTAGCGGACTAGTTCTAAAAGAAACAACTCGTAAGTTGTTCTTAAGAAGGAGTAGCGCCTACTAAAATAGTTCATGTATAGTAGTGTAACAGGAAGACCCGATTGGAATGGACAAAATGTCTCCACCACCAATTCGAAGTAGGACCGTAAGGATATAGCCCAGAGAGATTATCGTAAAAGGAATCATGGGATAACTTATAATTATAATTGTATGTTGTGGAGAATGAAGAGGTTCAAGGAAAAAGGTATGGAGACGGGATACCACAATTATCCCCAATTCTGATCACAATGGAGTTAAGAAATGTTGTGATCAATACAAGTCCACACCTCATTCCAAAACGTAAGAGAGTACGAACTTCGGGGACAAAGTTGATTTTAAGGGGGAGAGTCTGTAACATCCTAGCATTAGAGCTTAGAAATAAGTTGAGATAAGGTGTGTGCATTGCATTCATGGATAGAAAAATCCGGGGAATTTTAACGCAAAACTAAAGAAGCCAGTGAGGTATCGGGATCTCTCTTGCTCTCATGGCAGCATCCGGGAAAGTGCGATAGATTTCGACATAACCTCCATTGTATCTTTGCTTTTGAGGGGGTATCCATTCAAATTTAAACATTCAAAAGTTATGTTTGAACTCAAATAGAATTTGAGATGAATATGGAAAATAAATTGCCATAATTGAATAAAGTACATCTTATATGAATATATAATACATTACCCTTTATAATAAATGTACTTCAAGACAGATGAAAGATTATATTCATAAATGAGAATACACAAAAATATATGTATAAGTAATAACAAGCCTTAAACTCCAAAAGGGGAGAAAATCAAACTTTATTATCTGAAACAAATAATAATACATTGTCTTTACAAATACATAAAAGAATAAATGAATTACAAAAGAATCTAGAATAAAGATTACAATAAGGATCAATAATAAAAAAGGGTGCTAAGCTATTCATTTATTCTGTGTCTTCATTCCTCACTTTGATTCCTGCAAATCAGATCACAAAAAAATAAAGAGGTAACATTTTGGTAATGTTAAAAATGTTTGCCTCACCAGGTGAGGCAATTAAATGTATGATCTAGCTTAGGGATTTTGGAAAGAATTGCCAAAATGCACTAATGCCTAAGAGGGTACCACCCAGTCTAGAAATAAGTAGTATCTTGATCTAGGAGATATACACTTGAGTATGAGAGGAAAATTTGAAGTCTAAGGAAACCAGCCTAGATTTGATCATTTGTATTAAGGCAACAATTAGCATGCTATGGCACCCTCTTAAGCCTAGCTAGAATCAAGTAGAAATAACAAGGCAACAATAATAATAATAAAAATATAATCTTGTTTAGCATTAAGTTTACTAAACAGATTTCGTTAAGCCAATATGAACCTCAGCCAAGAACAAACGACAAACTAGATAAGCCCATCTCTCAGCTGATCCAATCCACAGGGAAGTGGGAACTTGAACCCTATGGGTCCCAGCTGTAAGCAACTCAATCATCCATGAAGATGGTGTGCTATCAGCACAGTAGAGAAGGAAGAGAAATCATACAAGAGCAAGCCCAGCCGTAGCAGAAAAGCTACCATCCCATCTCCACACTCCAGAGCACATCGCTTATTTTATCATCAACACAAGAACACCAATGTTCTTATTAGAACCCCAACTGAATCCACCATCAACAACAGGAAGGTCAAGCAATAGCTCAATGAGGAGTACAACAGATCAATTAAACTAGATAATTCCACCAAAAATCATAACCATATCACAAGCATCTGGTTGCTTAACAAGCCATCTAAGAGCTAGTTTGGGAGGAGTTTTACAAGAAAGGTGATAGCTCTAGGAGAAGAGGACCAGGAGCACAAAGTGAAGGCTTATCAGCAATATGAAGTGGAATCTGATTAAGATTCACCACAAGAGTCATTATAAGCACATATCCCCAAGTCACTTTTCTACTTTACACCAGCAGGTTAGTTTCTCAAATCAAGATGGCATATGTTCTTGTTCTTTTATTTTTGAGTATGGAGTTTTGTGGGAGAGAGAGCTCTCTGACTGGGTAGTAGTGCTACTCCAGAATCATGATAGAGCTAACAAAAGGGCAACAACAGTATATGTTTATGTGCAACAAAAGTAATGCCTCAGTCCATATATCATTGGCTCATATAAGTAAATCCACCATTTGGTTATAGAAAGGATTCCTATTTGCAACTAAAACTCGAGATAGTTAGCTATATCACAAATCTGGCTAGTAGATGTTTTTAAAACATTTGTGTATCCTCAGTTGAGGTGTCACAACATTAACACCATCAATAACCAGATGGTAATTGTGTAACCAAACCCAAGTAAAAGTTACCTATCCACAATCTATACCATCAGTTTTAATCACTGGGTAGCATATGTTCCTACCCAAAGGGCTTTACACCAGCATCATTAGACTATTATCTAGTGTTTACTAGACCAAACATAAACCATAGCTGCTAGGCTACAGGGCACATCCCCATAGGGTAGCACCTCTGTCCTTAGCAGATTCAGTGTGTCTTGACTACAAGCTCACTGCATAGAAATAGATCATTGCAGAGCATATCCTCTTAGAAGAGAATTTAATCCTCTAGAAAGATATCTAGCATCTAAACATGGTCTATGCACATTACTCTAGAAGAATCACAAAAATATTGAATAAGGGACTATGATCATTACTGAACCATAGGTTCCGATCACCATGTGGATTCCACATATAAAGCCAACCCATCATTTACCATCTGCAAATCATCAGTAAGTACATTACAACTTCTACCCAGGGAGATCCTACCAGGAATCATTCTTATTTGATGCTCTACATAGACAATAAGATTCAGCTTTAACACACATTGACCCAGAAGTTTTAGTAAGTCTGTGGATATGTAGATGCTACATATAACAGATATTTGCTCTAGGTGAACCAGAGCAAAGTTGAAGAATAAGGCTTTAGAATAACTGATAGAACCAAGATCATGTGATGTTATTACCCCACATGAATTTAGGAATAAACCATTGAACCAAAGGTTCAGTAAACATAAGCTTCAATATGTTAGAAGATCCAAGTAACATATAATCTAGGTCAATAATATGCTTAGATATATATAAAATCAATAGTAAATCTTAGATTGCACAAATAGTTGCAAGAACAGTGTTCAGGTAGAGGGGGAAGGAACCCTAAATTAGAGTAATCATACGAGTGAGAATACAAGGGCAAAGAGGAGAAAGAAGTAGAAGAAGAAGAATAAGAACACCTACCGAGTGGCAAGCCGTAGCTCGTCGAGGAGGAAGCAGAAATGGCGTAGGGAACCTGGCGGTATGACAACACAAGGAGCGTCGATGGCACCGCTACCTGCAGCGGCCCACACGCCGCAACCACCACCACCACAACGACAACATCACAGCCTCACCTAGACTCCAGTACACCATCACCACATCAGGGGAAGCACCGTAGCCTCCGGGGTGCGCTGTCAGCATCGTCCCGCCAGCACCCAGCTGGCGGCAACGTGGCCATAGTTGAGAAAGCAAGAGACCGAGACGGTCAAAGTGGCAGGTGAGGCGACGTCCTCAAACCCTAGCCAGAGAATTGAAGGGGATTGCTCCATGGGGCTTATAAATCAAATTGACTGGGGAAAGGAGGCAGGCCATGGAGTGGCGGAGCTCCAGCGACTAACGGCAACGACCGCAACAACCTCGCTACACCGGATTTTAGCAGACAGTGTCGGTGGTGAGCAAACAAGAGCGAGAGGGAGAGATTGGTTGTGAGGGAGAAGGAGAGGGAGCGAGTGGGTCGATTTGACCGGCTCGATCCACTGACCGGGTTAGTCTAGACCAACCATGGGCTAGACTGACTAGTGGGCCCAAAGTTTTATCCCTAGAAAGAAATACCTAAAAAATAAGTAAAAAGAATTACTAAAATAACCCTATGAACTTATTTCAGCCTAGATAAATATAAAAAAACATAAAAATATATATCATATATCAAAATGATCACAAAAATGATATATGCCAAAGAAAAATACAACTTTACTTATTTAAGCTAAGTAAAATGTGAATAAATACTAACACCCTTAAATCCTTAATAAAATCTCATAAATTAAGGAAAAGTCCTAAAAATGAATAAAAATCATTTTTGCATATGAAAATAAATCAACTATTTTACAAATACAATAACTTAATTTTTTACAAATAAAACTTGGAACAAATAGACAAGGACATTTAATCCTTTGTAGAATTTTGTAAAAATTAAAATAATACTTAAAAATAAATAAAAATCATTTTTAAGATCTTGAGTAAATATATTACTAGAAAAAAACTAAAAGTATTTTCCTAAAGATTTTTAGGAAATAAATCCTTATCTATTCTATAAAATACCTATTTTGTAAATTCTATAAAAAAATCACTTAAATAAAAAATTATAATCACAAATCTATATCAAACACCTTAAACCCCTAATAACTAAATCCTAAGTCCAACACTATAACTTGGATCTATAATAAAACTTAAGTGTAACTTATTAACCTTATAAAACGCTTTTAAAATTATAAATCCAAACTAAACCAACAATTTTAAGTAAAATTGGAACATCATAAAAATAAATGCTATTTATCTCTTAACTATTCTTAAACATGATTCTAGCTCTAACAGATTATTCAAATCATCTAAATTTATTTTCTTTAATAAGATAAACTATATTCAAAATAACAAATCACATTTAAACGCATGAATTCACTTAAGATGAAAGTGAATGATCCTATACCTTCAAAGATGCTTGTTATAAGATTTAAAGTTTATTAATACTTTTAAACACATCGCACCCTAGATCTAATTATGTTTTATAGTTAACTTTTGTCTGTTCCAAATTAAGTCATAAGGCATCTCAAATCCAAACTTATCAAACAAAGGAAATGACATCGATCACATTCTATTAACCATAAAGATTAGTTAAACCTTATCAAAGAAACCTTCTCTTCAAAAGTTATTCATTTTGCCACTTCAAGAAACAATCTCATAATAAGTTCTTCAACTCTTATCAACCTAAAACATGGACTTCCATAATAGATACATAATATCAGATAACTCTAAACATGTGTTATTATATTTACTTTATATCATACATGTTAGTCTTAAGTTCCTTCCATATGTATATTAGATTGTAAAGTAAACTTATAGACAAGCTAAATCTTAAAGAAATCACCTAAGTTTTACTCATTCAGCATATTGGTGTTTTACTTCGGGGTTCTCCAAACTGCATTACTTTACTTATGCATAACTGCATCTTGCTTCTTTAAACATTAGTCCTTACCGGACCAATGATGTTATTTACATAATTTGGATCTTATATTGTCTTGAAGACCGTGAGTGCATAATCTTGCAATCACAAAAGGCAAGTTCACAACTTGCTCATGTCCTTTGATTATTTTCTATGCTTGTAACTCAATTGTGTCTTCACCTGCATTTCAAAAAGGTCGAAAACCCTATTTTCACAATTAACTGGAAATATCCGTTACTGATCTAGGGTGATCAGCTAATCTATCATAACTGGTAATGGAAACGCCATTGTACAGTAATGTATCGTCTAGGACTTAACAATCAACATCGCTAGTGATTCTAGCGCCATATATTACGCGTCAACCATGAGATTTGGAATGGGACAGAGAAGTCAGTTGTATCTTCTTCCTTTCGTATGGACGGATGACCTTATCGTGAGGCTGTTGATTTCTCGTGGTGTTCCAGAGAATCCAGCACATGGGTGAGACCCCTTAGTTCCCCGCGAGGTAGGTGTCTAGATTATCTGTGCATAGCATCGTATTCGTACATGAAAGGTACATGGATTCACTGAAGACGAAGAAGGAGTTCTGTAGTACAAAGGACGTATCTGTGTACCAGCAGATTTAGAGCTGAAGAAAGTCATCATCTAAGAAGCTCATGATACTCTTTATTCTATCCACACTAGAGGAACGAAGATGTATCAAGATTTGAAAGAGCAATTTTGGTGGCACAAGATGAAGAGAGAAATTGGAAGCTACATCGCCAAGTGTGATATCTTCTAGAGAGTCAAAGCGGAACATCAGAGACCCGCAGGACTATTAAAACCATTGCAGATTCTGGAATGGAAATGGGATTCCGTCGAAATGGACTTTATCATCGGTTTGCCTACTTCTAGTAGGGGAAATGACTCAATCTGGGTTATCGTTGATAGACTATCGAAGGTAGCTCATTTTATACCGATCAAGACCACCTACCAGAGTTTGAAACTAGTAGAGTTGTATATTGCTAGAATTGTTAGTATGCATGGACCATAGTATCGGATTGAGGAACCCAATTTACCTCGAGATTTTGGTAGAAAGTCCAAGAAGGATTGGGAACCAAGTTGAGTTTCAGCACCGCTTATCACCCGCAAACCGATGGACAGACTGAAAGAGTCAACCAGATATTAGAAGATATGTTGAGTGCCTGTGTGCGAGAATATGAATCAAAATGGGAAGATTGTCTGCCTTTCATAGAATTCTCATACAACAACACTTATCAAGCCAGTTTACAAATGGCACCATTTGAGTTCCTATATGGAAGAGAAGTATCTCTGAGAAGCCGAAGAAAAGGTTCACAAAGTCCGTGGGCACCTCAAGACTGCCCAATCCAGACATAAGAGTTATGCTGACAAGAGAAGGAGAGACCTGACTTTCAATATCGGAGCGTGTATCTCAAGGATTCACCATTGAAGGGAACACAACGTTTTAGTCTGAAAGGAAAGTTAGCCCCCAGATATATCGGACCCTTCAAGATTCTGAATCACCGAGGAGAAGTATCGTATCAAATGGAACTGCTAGAGGAAATGTCAGCCATCCACAATGTGTTCCATATCCCGTTACTTAGCAAGTGCTTAGAAGTGCTAGAGAAGACCGAAGTGTACAAGAACATCAATCACCGAGTTGTTGGTATCAACAAGGATCTGACGTACCGTGAAGTGCCCATCCATATCTTGGAGGAAGCCTACAGAACCACCAGGATCCAGAGTATCAAATTTCTCAAGATTCAATGGAGCAACCATACCGAAGAAGAAGCCACTTGGGAGCGAGAAGATTACATTAGTACTGAGTTCCCAGATCTCTTTAGTTCCTATTTTTCTTTCTTAAATCTCGGGACGAGATTTTGTTTAAGGGGGGAAGGTTTGTAACATCCCAAAACTTTAATCAAGGTTAATCAAGATCAAATCTACCCAATTTAGGGTTAACAAAAACTTTTTCCATTTAAAATAGGAGTTGTTTTGAATTGCCATCATTGAGTGATCTATTGGTTGTAAAATGACTCTAAGGTGAATTACACATCATCTAGATCATCGCCAAGCAAATCCCAAAGAAAAAGAAATCAAAAAGAATTAAATAAAGGAAATGATCACTTTTGCCATTTTAATCAACTAGCCCACTTTGGGTGTTCCTAGCACTCAATTTCCAACAGAGAAAATTGTGGATCTTTGCACCCCTTGATAGTACAAGTAGTGATGTGCCAAGGCCCACTTTATGATCTCCCAAAAACATTCAAACTATAATTGTAAATGACAATTGAAAATGGAATCTAGTTCATGTATAGATCACACTTTTTCAAAAACCACTCAAATGAATTCCATTTGACAAATCCTAGCAACCACAGATGTTTAAGCATGTGACAAACAAATCCACCGAAAATCTTTCAAAAATTCAAAAGTTTCCTTCATGCGGCCGTTGTGTCCTCAGCGCCGCGGAGTGAATCTGGGTCGGCCCAATTAGTTTCCCGCGTGACCCAGTTAATTTAAATTAGGATTTTTCTTTTTAGAGTTAAACAAGAATCTGTCCCTTAGTTTAAAATTGAACTAAGAGAGTTTTACCATTCCAAATGGAGTGATTCCAATTTTGTTGGAAAGCTAATGAAAATCTCTATCCAAGCCCGTTGGATTGAAATCATTTATAGTTAGATATCTATCCTAGTAAAAATAACAAAACAGAAGCTATTGCACATTCAAATATTTTTCTAAAATCAACCAAAATCACATTTAACCATACCTATCTGACTATGTAAGAATATTAAGGTTTGCATGCTGTGACTTTGGACTAGTACCAAAATAATGCTATATACGCATTTCTAGTCACTTTAAATCATTAATTATTAAACTTAAACTTATTAAAATGTGATCCAACCCTTAAATCACATTCCCATATATTAGAATATGTGGTGATGACATGTGTCCACATGATCCCATATTTTAATTGGAGAATATTAAATCTTAGTTAATTTCAATAAGTAGAAATTACTTTTCTAAAATAAAAAGAATGAAACTAGTTCATTAAAACCTTGTGATGTTTTGTGATGATACTAGATCATCAAATGTGTGCCTTAGTGTGCTAAGTAGACTAGTTAAGTATTGTTTGGTGATTGTGTATTCCGTATGTATTTATAGATGATAGTACCAACCAAGTCTTCGAGAAGGAGGAGTTCTACCAAGAGGAGGAGGAAGAGAATTTCAACCACTTCACTACACAAGGAAAGCCTAGCACTTCAAGTAAACTGAGCAAGCTATTATTGGCAAGCTAAATATTGCAAGCCATCATTAACAATGCAAGCTAACCCTTGCAAGCTAGATAACTTAAGCAAGATGCAATAGGCATGCTTTGGTTATACCCTGTTGACTATTACCTACTCCAAGTTTTACTTACAAGCTTTACTTTCTTTACTTTACCAAAGTCCTTTACTTTGTTTAAAGGTAGCATAAAGAGTATAAAACTTGACCTATCTAGTTAGACTTAGATGTTATTCTATGGCCTGAGATTGAGATTAGCATCCGACATTAGTGAACGCTCTTAACTTAGTAGTTTAGAGCTAAACCAAAAACTAGATCACTTTAGATGGGAATACTTGGTGAAAATGACTTGTGAAAACCTTGGAATGACGAGTCATTGTATTGAGATATTTAGACATGTGTTGAGAAACACAAATGGTTTATGATGATGATGAAAATGTTGAGGCATGAGCCTTAGCCTTTTATAAAAACTGATGGTTGGGTTCGGATGCGATACCATTCCAATTTTACCGTACAACCACAATACCTGAATTGGGTAAGGCTTAGCCGGAAGTTTATTTGCATTAGTATTAGTTCCCTCACGGGAGAGGTTTGAGCTGAGGCTACTTCTCAATGTTGTACACCTATGCAGTGCCCAGGATGACAGATGGTCATGGCTGCGAGACCATACTCATAGGAGAGGTTCTTATACTAGAGTGTGTAAAGGAAAGGTTATGTTGGATTATCTGCATACTAAGTATGATGATTCAGGGTTATCCCTGACAGATGTATCGAATTTTGTGGTGAAAGTGTACCACCTCTGCAGAGTGTCAAACTATTCGAATAGCCGCATCCGCGGTTATGGACAGTTGGAGTGGCCATATTGTTCTGTTGTCAGATGTTTTCAAAATGACTTATGAAATGAATTGTGACATGATTTTACCACAACAGAATTGTGACTATGACAATTACGTTCCCACTTAGGTGCTTTCAAACTTTATTTATCTTTCTTTGTTTCTGAACTCAGCTTAGGTTTCAAACTTAACTTTTACAAATAAACCTATAGTTAGTATTCCTACTAGAACTATCTTATTGGTTAGTGATAGTTTGCGAGTACTTAAAGAGTAATCATGGCTTTTGTTCTTGGCTATTCACATGGCCAGACTATGAGGAGGACTACCCTGAAGGAGGACAGCAGGACGACTACGACAACTAGGATCATCTCCCATCATCAGCATTGCCTGTAACTCTGAAGATGGACCCCACCGCTACGCTATTTATTCCGCTACTTGATTGTACTAAGACTGGATCATGAGATCCTTTATTTGTGTAAGACCTTATTATGGTTTGTAATGGATGATGTACTATGATATCTAATCTGTTATGTCGCGCAAAAATGGTAATCCTAGGATTGCGATGTATGGCATAACAGGCATCTAGGATTAAAAATCCGGGTGTTGACAAGTTGGTAGTTAGAATGGATGTCCAAACAAAAACTTAGTTTCAAAACCAAAGAAGTGAGTATTTATGAAAACTATTTCCTCTCTCACCCTTGGGAATTCTTTCTCTCAAAAAAATTCATGTTCCTCCAAATTCTTACATTACTACATAAAGCCTTGACACACTTGATCACTTCACTAACTTTCTCATCCTAAATTCTTATAGATGGAAGCCCAATACTGCAAGTTCTACCAGTTGGGCAACGGAGGCCAACTGATCTTCGAGAGGGATCTGGATTCACTGTCTAAGTTCTTGGAGCGTTCGCATCCAGACTTGGAGCTTAACTCCCGGGTCCACCAGGAGGAGATTTACAATGGCTAGTAACTGCTGATCTTCGAGGCAAGATAGAAGCACCAGTATCTGGGAGAATACATTTCTCAGTGAGAGAGAACAACTGGCTAGATGGATTAGCCAGGGCAATGCATGAAGCTCTCGCTCGGCTGTGTGCCCAGAAAGTCAACCTAATCCAAGGAACCTGCTTTGTTCACTATGCAAGGCGTGATTCCATGGGAATGCCGCTAGAGATGCCAAGTCACCCAATATTGAAGCGTCAAGTGGAGATCCTTGACTTGCTACTGTACAACAAACAGAAGGAGTTGGTCAATGCTAGAGAGGTCGCCAACCACAACCTCGCCCTTGCCGCCCAGAAGGCCTAGACTTTCTCACTGCTCGTCAAGGATCGCCAATCTCTTCGCCATCAATGCGCAAAGAAGGATCGCACCATCGACCGTCTTCGCAAGAAGGTGGCAGACCTCGAGAAGACCATCAAGGAGCAAGAAGCTCAGCTTGCAGCAAAGGAAGAGGAAGAGGAATGTGAAGATATCCAAGGGGATATTGACTTGTACCTCAGCAATGATGATGACTATCTGGAGGAAGATGCTGTGGACTTCTACACCGACGATGAGGACTCCCACTTCATCGATGATGAGTAGATGCACTAGAGCACTATGTAGAGTGAGGAGTATCAGTCCCATTGTATCGTAGCTCACAGAATGGTTCTTAAAACCATTTGTTTTCCCTTGTTGTTGTGGTGTGTGTGAGTTTGTATCATGTGCTTTGCTTGAATGAATGAAAAGAAGTTAGTTGCAAAACCTGAGTCAAACTCAAAGTTCTAGATTTGAAACCAAAACCATGAACCTTAGAACTTTCCCTCTTACCCCTTTATCTATCTCAATCGTCAGATGACTCGTGGAAACCAAGGAGGAGCAGCTCATCGCAAGACCCAATGCTGCAGATTCTGCAGACTCTCATTGCAGACCGTGAAGCTAGTAGGGCAGAGCGCCAAGCTAATCTAGCAACACTACAGCAGATCGCCCAGATGGCTCACAACAACCAGAACCATGGAAATCTGGATCATCATGGATCCAAACTCAAAAACTTCCAAAATATCAATCCCCCAATCTTTAGTACTTCAGAGAACCCACTGGAGGCTGATGACTAGTTGCAGACAATGGAGAACAACTTAGAAGTAGCCAGAGTTGATGACAATGAGAAAGTTCTTTTTGCCACCCACTATTTGGCAGGAGATGCAAGAGCATGGTGGAATAGCACCTACAGAATAAACCATGGTCAAGTGATGACATGGGAAGCCTTCAAAATCAAGTTCAGCCGCACCCACGTGCCGCATGGTCTAGTTACCAGAATGAGGGATGAATTTAGAGAGTTGAAGCAAGGCAAAATGACTGTAGTGGAGTACCGTGACAGATTCTTGTCCATTGCTAGGTATGCACCTCATGAGATCAACACGGAGGCCAAGACGAAGGAGAGATTCCTGAACGGACTGCACGATGAGATGCAGACTGTCCTCGTCAACATCCGTTTCGAGGATCTCGAAGAGTTAGTCGACTCTACCATTCAGACGGAAGGGAAGATCAACCAGGCAAACGACAACCGCAAACATCGTATGATGCACCAAGATGGATCCAACAGTCACCAGAAGTACCGTCCCAACCCTTCTACAGGATATGCACCGCGGAACAATCGACCCCCAATGTCTCGCCCAAGCTACCCCAACCGTAGCGGAGGAAATGTGAAGTCCAGAGGAAATAACAATCACCCCCGTCAACTCCAATAATTTCAGCTATGCACCTCCCAAGCACAACAACAACAACACCGCACCTAGAACTGGAAGAAATGTTGTGCCCGTGGCAGCGAAAGACAAGTCTCAGTTTACTTGTTTTGAGTGTCGAGTGAAGGGTCACTATTCCAATGAGTGTCCCAAGAAGATTGCCGCCACTGCCAATGTGAATGCCCCAGCTCAACAGCAGCATCGTGTTCAACCAAGAAAAAGATTCGCCCCAGGGAACCCTCACAACCGCAACGGCCGTCTCTTCCACATGAATGCCGAGGAAGCCCAAGAAGCGCCAGATGTAGTGCTGGGTATGTTTTCTGTCAACTCCGTTTTAGCAAGAGTATTGTTTGATTCTGGAGCATCACACTCATTTGTCACCGAAGAATTTGCATGCACTAGTAATATTCACCCAACCAACTTGAAGCATGTCATGATAGTTCAAATCCCCGGTTCAACTACAAAAGCTAGAAAAATTTGCGAAGCGGTGCCTATCAGAATACATGGGATTGATTTTTATGCCAATCTAATAGTACTTGGAACCAAAGGTTTGGAAGTAGTACTAGGAATGGATAGGATGTCAAAGCATAAGGGGTTGATTGACTGTGCAAAGAAAGCCATCACCATGACCAGTAGCTTTGGAGTATCAGTAGAACATATATCTGAAACCTTGCCCCGTCAATTCAAGTGCAACAAGAGTCTAGCCCTACCCACCATTGACCAAGTTAGAGTAGTCTGTGAATACCCTGATTTATTCCCAGATGAATTGCCAGGTATGCCCCTGGATAGGGATATTGAGTTCATTATCGAACTAATCCCCGGAACCAGACCCATAGCCAGAGACCCTATAGTATGAACCCCTCAGACTTAGTGGAATTGAAGAAGCAATTGGATGCTATATTGGCAACAGGCTTGATTCATCCAAGCGCATCGCCATGGAGATCGCCCATGTTATTTCTTGACAAGAAAGATGGAGGCAACCATTTGTGCACAGATTACAGGAAGCTGAATGACGTCACCATCAAGAACAAGTACCCTTTGTCAAAGATAGAGGATCTATCTGATCAGTTGACTGGAGCAAATATGTTCTCTAAGATTGATCTTAGGACTGGTTATCACCAACTTAAGATTCGTGCAACGGATGTTCCAAAGACCTCCTTTACTACTCGTTATGGATTATACGAGTATACGGTCATGTCTTTTGGATTAACCAATGCCCTTGCTTATTTCATGAATCTCATGAATAAGATCTTTATGAATTTTCTAGACAAGTTTGTCATTGTGTTTATCGACGATATCCTTATCTACTCCAAGTCAGAAGAAGAGCATGAGAAACATCTGAGAATCATCCTTGAAACCCTTAGAGAGCATCGGTTGTATGCCAAGTTCAGCAAATGTGAGTTTTGGCTGAAAGAAGTAGGATTCCTAGGACATATTGTGTCTGCTGAAGGAATAGCTATTGATTCCACCAAGATCAAAGATGTCGAAGAATGGGAAGCCCCAACCACTCAAACCCAAGTCCGTGCATTTCTCAGATTAGCTGGTTACTACCGCAAGTTCGTCGAGGGATTCTCGAGCATCGCCAGACCCATGACCCAATTGTTGAAGAAGGACAAGAAGTTTGAATGGACCGACAAATGTGAAGCAAGTTTCCAAGAGCTGAAGAAGAGATTGATTTGAGCCCCAATATTGATCATGCCATATATCACGAAGCCGCTTGATGTGTATTGTGATACATCGAAGATTGGTCTCAGATGTGTATTGATGCAAGAAGGCAAAGTCATCGCATATCTGTCCCGACCACTGAAGCAGCATGAGCATAATTACCCCACCCATGACCTTGAGTTAGCAGCCATAGTTTTGGCATTGAATACATGCTGTCATTATCTTATGGGTAATCGCTGTGAGATTTACTCAGACCACAAAAGCTTGAAGTATATTTTCACTCAGAAGGAGCTGAATATGAGGCAAAGGAGATGGATAGAGTTAACCACGGATTATGACCTTGACATTCACTATCACCCCGGCAAAGCCAATGTGGTAGCGGATGATCTTAGCAGATTGCCGTGTAGGCTAAACACCATGATCAAGGAGAAGCAACCAAGTTTGTATGAGGAGTTGGAGCAGTTTAGCGCTGAGCTGGTTAGCAAAGGATTTTTAGCTAGCATTGAACTTCAACCCACTTTGATTAGCCTAATCAAGGAAGCCTAGAAGGGAAATGAAAGTATCGACAAAATCAAGCGTCGTATTGGTACAGGAAAGGTACCTGGATTCACCGAAGATGAAGAAGGATTTCTGTGGTACAAAGGACGTATCTGTGTACCAGCAGATTCAGAGCTGAAGCAAGTCATCATGCCAGAAGCTTATGATACTCTTTATTCTATCCACCCCAGAGGAACGAAGATGTATCAAGATTTGAAAGAGCAATTTTGGTGGCACAAGATGAAGAGAGAAATCGGAAGCTACATCGCCAAGTGTGATATCTACTAGAGAGTCAAAGCGGAACATCAGAGACCCGCAGGACTGTTGCAACCATTGCAGATTCCGGAATGGAAATGGGATTCCGTCACAATGGACTTTATCATCGGTTTGCCTACTTCTAGTAGGGGAAATGACTCAATCTGGGTTATCGTTGATAGACTGTCGAAGGTAGATCATTTTATACCGGTCAACACCACCTACCAGAGTTCGAAACTAGCATAGTTGTATATTGCTAGAACTATTAGTCTGCATGGAACCCCCAAGACCAAAGTATCGGATCGAGGAACCCAATTTACCTCGAGATTTTGGCAGAAAGTCCAAGAAGGATTGGGAACCAAGTTGAATTTTAGCACCGCTTATCACCCGCAAACCAATGGACAGACTGAAAGAGTCAACCAGATCTTAGAAGATATGTTGAGAGCCTGTGTGCTAGAATATGGATCAAAATGGGAAGATTGTCTGCCTTTCACAGAATTCTCATACAACAACAATTATCAAGCCAGTTTGCAAATGGCACCATTTGAGTTCCTATACGGAAGAAAGTGCCGTACCCCTTTAAATTGGTCGCAAGTAGGAGAGAGTCAGATTTTCTGACCCGACATTCTCCGAGAAGCCGAAGAGAAGGTTCACAAAGTCCGTGAGGACCTCAAGACTGCCCAATCCAGATAGAAGAGTTATGCTAACAAGAGAAGGAGAGACCTGACTTTCAATGTCGGAGATTTCGTGTATCTCAAGGTTTCACCATTGAAGAGAACACAACATTTTAGTCTGAAAGGAAAGTTAGCCCCCAGATATATCAGACCCTTCAAGATTCTGAATCGCCGAGGAGAAGTATCGTGTCAACTGGAACTGGCAGAGGAAATGTCAGCCATCCAAAATGTGTTCCATATCTCGTTACTTCGCAAGTTCTTAGAAGTGCTAGAGAAGACCGAAGTGTTTAAGAACATCGATCACCGAGCTGTTGATATCAACAAGGATCTGACGTATCGTGAAGTGCCCATCCGTATCTTGGAGGAAGCCTAGAAAACCACCAGGACCCGGAGTATCAAATTTCTCAAGATTCAATGGAGCAACCATACCGAAGAAGAAGCCACTTGGGAGCGAGAAGATTACATTAGGACTGAGTTCCCAGATCTCTTTAGTTCCAAGTTTTCTTCCTTAAATCTTGGGACGAGATTTTGTTTAAGGGGGGAAGGTTTGTACATCCCAAAACTTTAATCAAGGTTAATCAAGATCAAATATACCCAATTTAGGGTTAACAAAAACTTTTTCCATTTAAAATCTTTAAGCATTCATATGTGTGTGCATTTAAAATAGGAGTTGTTTTGAATTGCCATCATTGAGTGATCTATTGGTTATAAAATGACTCTAAGGTGAATTACACATCATCTAGATCATCCCCAAGAAAATCCCAAATAAAAAGAAATCAAAAAGAATTAAATAAAGGAAATGGTCACTTTTCCCATTTTAATCAGCTAGCCCACTTTAGGTGTTCCTAGCACTAAATTTCCAACAGATAAAATTGTTGATCTTTGCACCCCTTTCTAGTACAAGTAGTGATGTGCCAAGGCCCACTTTATGATCTCCCAAAAACATTCAAACTCTAATTTTAAATTACAATTGAAAATGGAATCTAGTTCATATGTATAGATCACACTTTCAAAAACCACTCAAATGAATTCCATTTGACAAATCCTAGCAACCACAGATGTTTAAGCATGTGACAAACAACTCCACCAAAAATCTTTCAAAAATTCAAAAGTTTCCTTCATGCGGCCATTGTGTCGAGCACCTTGTGAGCAGAATCAAACTGGCCTAACTAATAATGTTTTGGATCAAAAATTGTCAAGCCATTTGAGCCACATTAATCATCCTGGTCTCCCCCAGACCAAACCAGACCAAAACCAGCCCATCCCCTAGCCCTTGGCGCCAGTGCAACGCCGCACTGAGGCCATGATTGCCGGCCGATCGTGCCCAAGCCGCAGCAGACCGCCAGCCCCTCTCTGCCGCTCCAGGAAGCAAGGCGCCACTTCACCGCCAGAACGCCACATACCGCGCCTCGACCGCAGACCGTGTGTGCCACTACGCCTTGACCACCTCACCCCGCCAAACATGGTCGTGCACCGCCGCGCAACCCATAGTCGCCAGGAACCCCGTCGAGCACCGCCCCTGTCTCCCAGAGCGCGTGATGCTCCCCACCGATTGCCATCGCCCTAGCCACGCCATAAAGCTGTAGAGGACCGCTAGGAGGCAAGCCACGGTCCGCCTACGCCGCCCATGCCAATAGCACCCTGTATCATCGTCACCGACGAGCTCGCCGTCGCCCCTTTGGCCCCCTCCTCGAGCCTATATAAGGAGGCCTTCCCTAGCCTCAATTGCCACACCATTCGACTCCCCTCTCATCCCCAGTCCTTCCCTACCTCTCGCCACAGTAGTTCGAGAAGCCTCTCGCCCGAATTGAGCCGAAGACCGCCGCAGCAGAGGAGGAGACGTTGTCATTGATTTCGTCCACCTCAGCCCCTGCCGCGACTTCGCATGAGACCGCCGTTGTCGTCTTGTTCATGTGCCCGCCTCGCCGCACTAGCTAGAACCCCGGTACGTCCCCACTGCACCCCCACCGAGTCGCTAGGGTTCAGTCTTACCGGCGACGTGTTCGTCGTCGACGACGACCGTGCGTCGTTGATCTAGTTCTAATCCTACGGTCCAGCTCGCCCCGTACCGCTTCGCGTATAATGAGCCACTCACAGGCGGGACCCCCCCTGTCAGCAGTCCTCAGCGCCGCGGAGTGAATCTGGGTCGGCCCAATTAGTTTCCCGCGTGACCCAGTTAATTCAAATTAGGATTTTTCTTTTTAGAGTTAAACAAGAATCTGTCCCTTAGTTTAAAATTGAACTGAGAGAGTTTTACCATTCCAAATGGAGTGATTCCAATTTTGTTGGAAAGCTAATGAAAATCTCTATCCAAGCCCGTTGGATTGAAATCATTTATAGTTAGATATCTATCCTAGTAAAAATAACAAAACAGAAGCTTTTGCACATTCAAATATTTTTCTAAAATCAACCAAAATCACAATTAACCATACCTATCTGACTATGTAAGAATATTAAGGTTTGCATGCTGTGACTTTGGACTAGTACCAAAATAATGCTATATACGCATTTCTAGTCACTTTAAATCATTAATTATTAAACTTAAACTTATTAAATGTGATCCAACCCTTAAATCACATTCCCATATATTAGAATATGTGGTGATGACATGTGTCCACATGATCCCATATTTTAATTGGAGAATATTAAATCTTAGTTAATTTCAATGAGTAGAAATTACTTTTCTAAAATAAAAAGAATGAAACTAGTTCATTAAAACCTTGTGATGTTTTGTGATGATACTAGATCATCAAATGTGTGCCTTAGTGTGCTAAGTAGACTAGTTAAGTATTGTTTGGTGATTGTGTATTCCGTATGTATTTATAGATGATAGTACCAACCAAGTCTTCGAGGACGAGGAGTTCTACCAAGAGGAGGAGGAAGAGAATTTCAACCACTTCACTACACAAGGCAAGCCTAGCACTTCAAGTAAACTGAGCAAGCTATTATTGGCAAGCTAAATATTGCAAGCCATCATTAACAATGCAAGCTAACCCTTGCAAGCTAGATAACTTAAGCAAGATGCAATAGGCATGCTTTGGTTATACCCTGTTGACTATTACCTACTCCAAGTTTTACTTACAAGCTTTACTTTCTTTACTTTACCAAAGTCCTTTACTTTGTTTAAAGGTAGCATAAAGAGTATAAAACTTGACCTATCTAGTTAGACTTAGATGTTATTCTATGGCCTGAGATTGAGATTAGCATCCGACATTAGTGAACGCTCTTAACTTAGTAGTTTAGAGCTAAACCAAAAACTAGATCACTTTAGATGGGAATACTTGGTGAAAATGACTTGTGAAAACCTTGGAATGACGAGTCATTGTATTGAGATATTTAGACATGTGTTGAGAAACACAAATGGTTTATGATGATGATGAAAATGTTGAGGCATGAGCCTTAGCCTTTTATAAAAACTGATGGTTGGGTTCGGATGCGATACCATTCCAATTTTACCGTACAACCACAATACCTGAATTGGGTAAGGCTTAGCCGGAAGTTTATTTGCATTAGTATTAGTTCCCTCACGGGAGAGGTTTGAGCTGAGGCTACTTCTCAATGTTGTACACCTATGCAGTGCCCAGGATGACAGATGGTCATGGCTGCGAGACCATACTCATAGGAGAGGTTCTTATACTAGAGTGTGTAAAGGAAAGGTTATGTTGGATTATCTGCATACTAAGTATGATGATTCAGGGTTATCCCTGACAGATGTATCGAATTTTGTGGTGAAAGTGTACCACCTCTGCAGAGTGTCAAACTATTCGAATAGCCGCATCCGCGGTTATGGACAGTTGGAGTGGCCATATTGTTCTGTTGTCAGATGTTTTCAAAATGACTTATGAAATGAATTGTGACATGATTTTACCACAACAGAATTGTGACTATGACAATTACGTTCCCACTTAGGTGCTTTCAAACTTTATTTATCTTTCTTTGTTTCTGAACTCAGCTTAGGTTTCAAACTTAACTTTTACAAATAAACCTATAGTTAGTATTCCTACTAGAACTATCTTATTGGTTAGTGATAGTTTGCGAGTACTTAAAGAGTAATCATGGCTTTTGTTCTTGGCTATTCACGTGGCCAGACTATGAGGAGGACTACCCTGAAGGAGGACAGCAGGACGACTACGACAACTAGGATCATCTCCCATCATCAGCATTGCCTGTAACTCTGAAGATGGACCCCACCGCTACGCTATTTATTCCGCTACTTGATTGTACTAAGACTGGATCATGAGATCCTTTATTTGTGTAAGACCTTATTATGGTTTGTAATGGATGATGTACTATGATATCTAATCTGTTATGTCGCGCAAAAATGGTAATCCTAGGATTGCGATGTATGGCATAACAGGCATCTAGGATTAAAAATCCGGGTGTTGACAAGTTGGTAGTTAGAATGGATGTCCAAACAAAAACTTAGTTTCAAAACCAAAGAAGTGAGTATTTATGAAAACTATTTCCTCTCTCACCCTTGGGAATTCTTTCTCTCAAAAAAATTCATGTTCCTCCAAATTCTTACATTACTACATAAAGCCTTGACACACTTGATCACTTCACTAACTTTCTCATCCTAAATTCTTATAGATGGAAGCCCAATACTGCAAGTTCTACCAGTTGGGCAACGGAGGCCAACTGATCTTCGAGAGGGATCTGGATTCACTGTCTAAGTTCTTGGAGCGTTCGCATCCAGACTTGGAGCTTAACTCCCGGGTCCACCAGGAGGAGATTTACAATGGCTAGTAACTGCTGATCTTCGAGGCAAGATAGAAGCACCAGTATCTGGGAGAATACATTTCTCAGTGAGAGAGAACAACTGGCTAGATGGATTAGCCAGGGCAATGCATGAAGCTCTCGCTCGGCTGTGTGCCCAGAAAGTCAACCTAATCCAAGGAACCTGCTTTGTTCACTATGCAAGGCGTGATTCCATGGGAATGCCGCTAGAGATGCCAAGTCACCCAATATTGAAGCGTCAAGTGGAGATCCTTGACTTGCTACTGTACAACAAACAGAAGGAGTTGGTCAATGCTAGAGAGGTCGCCAACCACAACCTCGCCCTTGCCGCCCAGAAGGCCTAGACTTTCTCACTGCTCGTCAAGGATCGCCAATCTCTTCGCCATCAATGCGCAAAGAAGGATCGCACCATCGACCGTCTTCGCAAGAAGGTGGCAGACCTCGAGAAGACCATCAAGGAGCAAGAAGCTCAGCTTGCAGCAAAGGAAGAGGAAGAGGAATGTGAAGATATCCAAGGGGATATTGACTTGTACCTCAGCAATGATGATGACTATCTGGAGGAAGATGCTGTGGACTTCTACACCGACGATGAGGACTCCCACTTCATCGATGATGAGTAGATGCACTAGAGCACTATGTAGAGTGAGGAGTATTAGTCCCATTGTATCGTAGCTCACAGAATGGTTCTTAAAACCATCTGTTTTCCCTTGTTGTTGTGGTGTGTGTGAGTTTGTATCGTGTGCTTTGCTTAAATGAATGAAAAGAAGTTAGTTGCAAAACCTGAGTCAAACTCAAAGTTCTAGCTTTGAAACCAAAACCATGAACCTTAGAACTTTCCCTCTTACCCCTTTATATATCTCAATCGTCAGATGACTCGTGGAAACCAAGGAGGGAGCAGCTCATCGCAAGACCCAATGCTGCAGATTCTGCAGACTCTCATTGCAGACCGTGAAGCTAGTAGGGCAGAGCGCCAAGCTAATCTAGCAACACTACAGCAGATCGCCCAGATGGCTCACAACAACCAGAACCATGGAAATCTGGATCATCATGGATCCAAACTCAAAAACTTCCAAAATATCAATCCCCCAATCTTTAGTACTTCAGAGAACCCACTGGAGGCTGATGACTAGTTGCAGACAATGGAGAACAACTTAGAAGTAGCCAGAGTTGATGACAACGAGAAAGTTCTTTTTGCCACCCACTATTTGGCAGGAGATGCAAGAGCATGGTGGAATAGCACCTACAGAATAAACCATGGTCAAGTGATGACATGGGAAGCCTTCAAAATCAAGTTCAGCCGCACCCACGTGTCGCATGGTCTAGTTACCAGAATGAGGGATGAATTTAGAGAGTTGAAGCAAGGCAAAATGACTGTAGTGGAGTACCGTGACAGATTCTTGTCCATTGCTAGGTATGCACCTCATGAGATCAACACGGAGGCCAAGACGAAGGAGAGATTCCTGAACGGACTGCACGATGAGATGCAGACTGTCCTCGTCAACATCCGTTTCGAGGATCTCGAAGAGTTAGTCGACTCTACCATTCAGACGGAAGGGAAGATCAACCAGGCAAACGACAACCGCAAACATCGTATGATGCACCAAGATGGATCCAACAGTCACCAGAAGTACCGTCCCAACCCTTCTGCAGGATATGCACCGCGGAACAATCGACCCCCAATGTCTCGCCCAAGCTACCCCAACCGTAGCGGAGGAAATGTGAAGTCCAGAGGAAATAACAATCACCCCGTCAACTCCAATAATTTCAGCTATGCACCTCCCAAGCACAACAACAACAACACCGCACCTAGAACTGGAAGCAATGTTGTGCCCGTGGCAGCGAAAGACAAGTCTCAGTTTACTTGTTTTGAGTGTCGAGTGAAGGGTCACTATTCCAATGAGTGTCCCAAGAAGATTGCCGCCACTGCCAATGTGAATGCCCCAGCTCAACAGCAGCATCGTGTTCAACCAAGAAAAAGATTCGCCCCAGGGAACCCTCACAACCGCAACGGCCGTCTCTTCCACATGAATGCCGAGGAAGCCCAAGAAGCGCCAGATGTAGTGCTGGGTATGTTTTCTGTCAACTCCGTTTTAGCAAGAGTATTGTTTGATTCTGGAGCATCACACTCATTTGTCACCGAAGAATTTGCATGCACTAGTAAGATTCACCCAACCAACTTGAAGCATGTCATGATAGTTCAAATCCCCGGTTCAACTACAAAAGCTAGAAAAATTTGCGAAGCTGTGCCTATCAGAATACATGGGATTGATTTTTATGCCAATCTAATATTACTTAGAACCAAAGGTTTGTAAGTAGTACTAGGAATGGATAGGATGTCAAAGCATAAGGGGTTGATTGACTGTGCAAAGAAAGCCATCACCATGACCAGTAGCTTTGGAGTATCAGTAGAACATATATCTGAAACCTTGCCCTGTCAATTCAAGTGCAACAAGAGTCTAGCCCTACCCACCATTGACCAAGTTAGAGTAGTCTGTGAATACCCTGATTTATTCCCAGATGAATTGCCAGGTATGCCCCCGGATAGGGATATTGAGTTCATTATCGAACTAATCCCCGGAACCAGACCCATAGCCCAGAGACCCTATAGTATGAACCCATCAGACTTAGTGGAATTGAAGAAGCAATTGGATGCTATATTGGCAACAGGCTTGATTCATCCAAGCGCATCGCCATGGAGATCGCCCGTGTTATTTCTTGACAAGAAAGATGGAGGCAACCATTTGTGCACAGATTACAGGAAGCTGAATGACGTCACCATCAAGAACAAGTACCCTTTGTCAAAGATAGAGGATCTATCTGATCAGTTGACTGGAGCAAATATGTTCTCTAAGATTGATCTTAGGACTGGTTATCACCAACTTAAGATTCGTGCAACGGATGTTCCAAAGACCTCCTTTACTACTCGTTATGGATTATACGAGTATACGGTCATGTCTTTTGGATTAACCAATGCCCTTGCTTATTTCATGAATCTCATGAATAAGATCTTTATGAATTTTCTAGACAAGTTTGTCATTGTGTTTATCGACGATATCCTTATCTACTCCAAGTCAGAAGAAGAGCATGAGAAACATCTGAGAATCATCCTTGAAACCCTTAGAGAGCATCGGTTGTATGCCAAGTTCAGCAAATGTGAGTTTTGGCTGAAAGAAGTAGGATTCCTAGGACATATTGTGTCTGCTGAAGGAATAGCTATTGATTCCACCAAGATCAAAGATGTCGAAGAATGGGAAGCCCCAACCACTAAAACCCAAGTCCGTGCATTTCTCAGATTAGCTGGTTACTACCGCAAGTTCGTCGAGGGATTCTCGAGCATCGCCAGACCCATGACCCAATTGTTGAAGAAGGACAAGAAGTTTGAATGGACCGACAAATGTGAAGAAAGTTTCCAAGAGCTGAAGAAGAGATTGATTTGAGCCCCAATATTGATCATGCCAGATATCACGAAGCCGCTTGATGTGTATTGTGATGCATCGAAGATTGGTATCAGATGTGTATTGATGCAAGAAGGCAAAGTCATCGCATATCTGTCCCAACCACTGAAGCAGCATGAGCATAATTACCCCACCCATGACCTTGAGTTAGCAGCCATAGTTTTGGCATTGAATACATGGTGTCATTATCTTATGGGTAATCGCTGTGAGATTTACTTAGACCACAAAAGCTTGAAGTATATTTTCACTCAGAAGGAGCTGAATATGAGGCAAAGGAGATGGATAGAGTTAACCACGGATTATAACCTTGACATTCACTATCACCCCGGCAAAGCCAATGTGGTAGCGGATGATCTTAGCAGATTGCCGTGTAGGCTAAACACCATGATCAAGGAGAAGCAACCAAGTTTGTATGAGGAGTTGGAGAAGTTTAGAGCTGAGCTGGTTAGCAAAGGATTTTTAGCTAGCATTGAACTTCAACCCACTTTGATTAGCCTAATCAAGGAAGCCTAGAAGGGAAATGAAAGTATCGACAAAATCAAGCGTCGTATTGGTACAGGAAAGGTACCTGGATTCACCGAAGATGAAGAAGGATTTCTGTGGTACAAAGGACGTATCTGTGTACCAGCAGATTCAGAGCTGAAGCAAGTCATCATGCCAGAAGCTTATGATACTCTTTATTCTATCCACCCCGGAGGAACGAAGATGTATCAAGATTTGAAAGAGCAATTTTGGTGGCACAAGATGAAGAGAGAAATCGGAAGCTACATCGCCAAGTGTGATATCTACTAGAGAGTCAAAGCGGAACATCAGAGACCCGCAGGACTGTTGCAACCATTGCAGATTCCGGAATGGAAATGGGATTCCGTCACAATGGACTTTATCATCGGTTTGCCTACTTCTAGTAGGGGAAATGACTCAATCTGGGTTATCGTTGATAGACTGTCGAAGGTAGATCATTTTATACCGGTCAACACCACCTACCAGAGTTCGAAACTAGCATAGTTGTATATTGCTAGAACTGTTAGTCTGCATGGAACCCCCAAGACCAAAGTATCGGATCGAGGAACCCAATTTACCTCGAGATTTTGGCAGAAAGTCCAAGAAGGATTGGGAACCAAGTTGAATTTTAGCACCGCTTATCACCCGCAAACCAATGGACAGACTGAAAGAGTCAACCAGATCTTAGAAGATATGTTGAGAGCCTGTGTGCTAGAATATGGATCAAAATGGGAAGATTGTCTGCCTTTCACAGAATTCTCATACAACAACAATTATCAAGCCAGTTTGCAAATGGCACCATTTGAGTTCCTATACGGAAGAAAGTGTCGTACCCCTTTAAATTGGTCGCAAGTAGGAGAGAGTCAGATTTTCTGACCTGACATTCTCCGAGAAGCCGAAGAGAAGGTTCACAAAGTCCGTGAGGACCTCAAGACTGCCCAATCCAGATAGAAGAGTTATGCTAACAAGAGAAGGAGAGACCTGACTTTCAATGTCGGAGATTTCGTGTATCTCAAGGTTTCACCATTGAAGGGAACACAACATTTTAGTCTGAAAGGAAAGTTAGCCCCCAGATATATCAGACCCTTCAAGATTCTGAATCGCCGAGGAGAAGTATCGTGTCAACTGGAACTGGCAGAGGAAATGTCAGCCATCCAAAATGTGTTCCATATCTCGTTACTTCGCAAGTTCTTAGAAGTGCTAGAGAAGACCGAAGTGTTTAAGAACATCGATCACCGAGCTGTTGATATCAACAAGGATCTGACGTATCGTGAAGTGCCCATCCGTATCTTGGAGGAAGCCTAGAAAACCACCAGGACCCGGAGTATCAAATTTCTCAAGATTCAATGGAGCAACCATACCGAAGAAGAAGCCACTTGGGAGCGAGAAGATTAAATTAGGACTGAGTTCCCAGATCTCTTTAGTTCCAAGTTTTCTTCCTTAAATCTTGGGACGAGATTTTGTTTAAGGGGGGAAGGTTTGTACATCCCAAAACTTTAACCAAGGTTAATCAAGATCAAATATACCCAATTTAGGGTTAACAAAAACTTTTTCCATTTAAAATCTTTAAGCATTCATATGTGTGTGCATTTAAAATAGGAGTTGTTTTGAATTGCCATCATTGAGTGATCTATTGGTTATAAAATGACTCTAAGGTGAATTACACATCATCTAGATCATCCCCAAGCAAATCCCAAATAAAAAGAAATCAAAAAGAATTAAATAAAGGAAATGGTCACTTTTCCCATTTTAATCAGCTAGCCCACTTTGGGTGTTCCTAGCACTAAATTTCCAACAGAGAAAATTGTTGATCTTTGCACCCCTTTCTAGTATAAGTAGTGATGTGCCAAGGCCCACTTTATGATCTCCCAAAAACATTCAAACTCTAATTTTAAATTACAATTGAAAATGGAATCTAGTTCATATGTATAGATCACACTTTCAAAAACCACTCATCTGAATTCCATTTGACAAATCCTAGCAACCACAGATGTTTAAGAATGTGACAAACAACTCCACCAAAAATCTTTCAAAAATTCAAAAGTTTCCTTCATGCGGCCATTGTGTCGAGCACCTTGTGAGCGGAATCAAACTGGCCTAACTAATAATGTTTTGGATCAAAAATTGTCGAGCCATTTGAGCCACATTAATCATCCTGGTCTCCCCCAGACCAAACCAGACCAAAACCAGCCCATCCCCTAGCCCCTGGCGCCAGTGCAATGCCGCACCGAGGCCATGATCGCCGGCCGATCGTGCCCAAGCCGCAGCAGACCGCCAGCCCCTCTCCGCCGCTCCAGGAAGCAAGGCGCCTCTTTACCGCCAGCACGCTACAGACCGTGCCTTGACCATAGACCGTGCGCTCCACTCCGCCTTGACTACCTCACCCCGCCAGACACGGTCGTGCACCACCACGCGACCCACAGTCGCCAGGAACCCCGTTGAGCACCGCCCCAGTCTCCCAGAGCGCGCGACGCTCCCGACCGATTGCCACCGCCCCTAGGTACACCATAAAGCCATAGAGGACCGACAGGAGGCAACCCACCATCCGCCTACGCCGCCCATGCCAATAGCACCCTGTATCGTCGTCACCGACGAGCTCGCCGTCGCCCCTTCGGTCCCCTCCTCGAGCCTATATAAGGAGGCCTTCCCGAACCTCAATCGCCACACCATTAGACTCCCCTCTCATCCCCAGTCCTTCCCCACCTCTCTCCGGAGCAGTTCGGGCAGCCTCTTGCCGGAATTGAGCCGGAGACCACCGCAGTAGAGGAGCAGACGTTGTCGTTGATTTTGTCTACCTCAGCCCCTGCCACGACTTCGCCTGAGCCTGCCGTTGTCATCTTGTTCGTTTGCTTGCCTCGCTGCACTAGCTGGAACCTCGGTACGTCCCCACTGCACCCCCACCGAGCCGCTAGGGTTCAGTCTCGCTGGCAACGTGTTTGTCGTTGACGACGACGATCGTGCACCGTTGATCTAGTTCTAATCCTACGGTCCAGCTCGCCCCGTACTGCTTCACGTGTAATGAGCCACTGACAGGCGGGATCCCCTGTCAGCAGTCCTCAGCACCGTGGAATGAATTTGGGCTGGCCCAATTAGTTTCCCGTGCGACCCAGTTAATTCAAATTAGGATTTTTCTTTTTAGAGTTAAACTAGAATCTGTCCCTTAGTTTAAAATTCAAATCAGAGAGTTTTACAAATCCAAATGGAGTGATTCCAATTTTGTTGGAAAGATAATGAAAATATCTATCCAAGACCGTTGGATTTAAATCATTTATAGTTAGATATCTCTCCTAGTAAAAATAACAAAACAGAAGCTTTTGCAAATTCAAACATTTTTCTAAAATCAACCAAAATCACAATTAACCATACCTATCTGACTATGTAAGAATATTAAGGTTTGCATGCTGTGACTTTGGACTAGTACCAAAATAATGCTATATACGCATTTCTAGTCACTTTAAATCATTAATTATTAAACTTAAACTTATTAAAATGTGATCCAACCCTTAAATCACATTCCCATATATTAGAATATGTGGTGATGACATGTGTCCACATGATCCCATATTTTAATTGGAGAATATTAAATCTTAGTTAATTTCAATGAGTAGAAATTACTTTTCTAAAATAAAAAGAATGAAACTAGTTCATTAAAACCTTGTGATGTTTTGTGATGATACTAGATCATCAAATGTGTGCCTTAGTGTGCTAAGTAGACTAGTTAAGTATTGTTTGGTGATTGTGTATTCCGTATGTATTTATAGATGATAGTACCAACCAAGTCTTCGAGGACGAGGAGTTCTACCAAGAGGAGGAGGAAGAGAATTTCAACCACTTCACTACACAAGGCAAGCCTAGCACTTCAAGTAAACTGAGCAAGCTATTATTGGCAAGCTAAATATTGCAAGCCATCATTAACAATGCAAGCTAACCCTTGAAAGCTAGATAACTTAAGCAAGATGCAATAGGCATGCTTTGGTTATACCCTGTTGACTATTACCTACTCCAAGTTTTACTTACAAGCTTTACTTTCTTTACTTTACCAAAGTCCTTTACTTTGTTTAAAGGTAGCATAAAGAGTATAAAACTTGACCTATCTAGTTAGACTTAGATGTTATTCTATGGTCTGAGATTGAGATTAGCATCCGACATTAGTGAACGCTCTTAACTTAGTAGTTTAGAGCTAAACCAAAAACTAGATCACTTTAGATGGGAATACTTGGTGAAAATGACTTGTGAAAACCTTGGAATGACGAGTCATTGTATTGAGATATTTAGACATGTGTTGAGAAACACAAATGGTTTATGATGATGATGAAAATGTTGAGGCATGAGCCTTAGCCTTTTATAAAAACTGATGGTTGGGTTCGGATGCGATACCATTCCAATTTTACCGTACAACCACAATACCTGAATTGGGTAAGGCTTAGCCGGAAGTTTATTTGCATTAGTATTAGTTCCCTCACGGGAGAGGTTTGAGCTGAGGCTACTTCTCAATGTTGTACACCTATGCAGTGCCCAGGATGACAGATGGTCATGGCTGCGAGACCATACTCATAGGAGAGGTTCTTATACTAGAGTGTGTAAAGGAAAGGTTATGTTGGATTATCTGCATACTAAGTATGATGATTCAGGGTTATCCCTGACAGATGTATCGAATTTTGTGGTGAAAGTGTACCACCTCTGCAGAGTGTCAAACTATTCGAATAGCCGCATCCGCGGTTATGGATAGTTGGAGTGTCCATACTGTTCCGTTGTCAGATGTTTTCAAAATGACTTATGAAATGAATTGTGACATGATTTGACCACAACAGAATTGTGACTATGACAATTAAGTTCCCACTTAGGTGCTTTCAAACTTTATTTATCTTTCTTTGTTTCTGAACTCAGCTTAGGTTTCAAACTTAACTTTACAAATAAACGTAGAGTTAGTATTCCTACTAGAACTATATTATTGGTTAGTGATAGTTTGCGAGTACTTAAAGAGTACTCATGGCTTTTGTGCTTGGCTATTCACATGGCCAGACTATGAGGAGGACTACCCTAAAGGAGGACAGCAGGACGACTACGACAACTAGGATCATCTCCCATCGTCAGCATTGCATGTTACTCTGAAGATGGACCCCACCGCTACGCTATTTATTCCGCTACTTGATTGTACTAAGGCTTGATCATAAGATCCTTTATTTGTGTAAGACCTTATTATGGTTTGTAATGGATGATGTACTATGATATCTAATATGTTATGTCGCGCAAAAATAGTAATCCTAGGATTGCGATGTATGGCATAACAGGCATCTAGGATTAAAAATCCGGGTGTTGACAAGTTGGTAGTTAGAATGGATGTCCAAACAAAAACTTAGTTTCAAAACCAAAGAAGTGAGTATTTGTGAAAACTATTTCCTCTCTCACCCTTGAGAATTCTTTCTCTCAAAAAAATTCATGTTCCTCCAAATTCTTACATTACTACATAAAACCTTGACACACTTGATCACTTCACTAACTTTCTCATCCTAAATTCTTATAGATGGAAGCCAAATACAGCAAGTTCTACCAGTTGGGCAACGGAGGCCAACTGATCTTCGAGAGGGGTCTGGATTCACTGTCTGAGTTCTTGGACCGTTCGCATCCGGACTTGGAGCTTAACTCCCGGGTCCACCAGGAGGAGATTTACAATGGCTAGTAACTGCTGATCTTCGAGGCAAGATAGAAGCACCAGTATCTGGGAGAATTCATTTCTCAGTGAGAGAGAACAACTGGCTAGATGGATTAGCCAGGGCAATGCATGAAGCTCTCGCTTGGCTGTGTGCCCAGAAAGTCAACCTAATCCAAGGAACCCGCTTTGTTCAGTATGCAAGGCGTGATTCCATGGGGATGTCGCTAGAGATGCCAAGTCACCTAATATTGAAGCGTCAAGTGGAGAACCTTGACTTGCTACTGTACGACAAACAGAAGGAGTTGGATAATGCTAGAGAGGTCGCCAACCACAACCTCGCCCTTGCCGCCCAGAAGCCCAGACTTTCTCACTGCTCGTCAAGGATCGTCAATCTCTTCGCCATCAACACGTAAAGAAGGATCGCACCACCGACCGTCTTCGCAATAAGGTGGCGGACCTCGAGAAGACCATCAAGGAGCAAGAAGCTCAGCT
Source organism: Avena eriantha (assembly GCA_910589775.1). Lineage (NCBI taxonomy): Eukaryota > Viridiplantae > Streptophyta > Magnoliopsida > Poales > Poaceae > Avena > Avena eriantha. The sequence goes on along the minus strand of OU342742.1, from coordinate 399,920,770 downwards.
TGTAGCAAAGGAAGATGAAGAGGAATGTGAAGATATCCAAGGGGATATTGACTCATACCCCAGCAATGATGATGACTATCTGGAGGAAGATGGTGTGGAATTCTACACCGACGATGAGGACTCCCACTTCATCGATGATGACTAGATGCACTAGAGCACTATGTAGAGTGAGGAGTATCAGTCCCATTGTACCGTAGCTCACAGAATGTTTCTTAAAACCATCTGTTTTCCCTTGTTGTTGTGGTGTGTGTGAGTTTGTATCGTGTGCTTTGCTTGAATGAATGAAAAGAAGTTAGTTGCAAAACCTGAGTCAAACTCAAAGTTCTAGCTTTGAAACCAAAACCATGAACCTTAGAACTTTCCCTCTTACCCCTTTATCTATCTCAATCGTCAGATGACTCGTGGAAACCAAGGAGGGAGCAGCTCATCGCAAGACCCAATGCTGTAGATTCTGCAGACTCTCATTGCAAACCGTGAAGCTAGTAGGGCAGAGCGCCAAGCTAATCTAGCAACACTGCAGCAGATCGCCCAGATGGCTCACAACAACCAGAACCATGGAAATCTGGATCATCATGGATCCAAACTCAAAAACTTCCAAAATACCAATCCCCCAATCTTTAGTACTTCAGAGAACCCACTGGAGGCTAATGACTGGTTGCAGACAATGGAGAACAACTTAGAAGTAGCCAGAGTTGATGACAATGAGAAAGTTCTTTTTGCCACCCACTATTTGACAGGACATGCAAGAGCATGGTGGAACAGCACCCGCAGAATGAACCATGGTCAAGTGATGACATGGGAAGCCTTCAAAATCAAGTTCAGCCGCACCCACGTGCCGCAGGGTCTAGTCACCAGAATGAGGGATGAATTTAGAGAGTTGAAGCAAGGCAAAATAACTGTAGTGGAGTACCGTGACAGATTCTTGTCCCTTGCCAGGTATGCACCTCATGAGATCAACACGGAGGCCAAGACGAAGGAGAGATTCCTGAACGGACTGCACGATGAGATGCAGACTGTCCTCGTCAACATCCGTTTTGAGGATCTCGAAGAGCTAGTCGACTCTACCCTTCAGATGGAAGGGAAGATCAACCAGGAAAACGACAACCACAAACGTCGTATGATGCACCAAGATGGATCCAACAGTCACCAGAAGTACCGTCCCAACCCTTCTGCAGGATATGCACCGCGGAACAATCGACCCCCAATGTCTCGCCCAAGCTACCCCAACCATAGCGGAGGAAATGTGAAGTCCAGAGGAAATAAGAATCACCCCGTCAACTCCAATAATTTCAGCTGTGCACCTCCCAAGCACAAGAACAACAACACCGCAGCTAGAACTGGAAGCAATGTTGTGCCCGTGGCAGCAAAAGACAAGTCTCAGATTACTTGTTTCGAGTGTCGAGTGAAGGGTCACTATTCCAATGAGTGTCCCAAGAAGATTGCCGCCACTGCCAATGTGAATGCCCCAGCTCAACAGCAGCATCATGTTCAACCAAGAAAAAGATTCGCCCCAGGAAACCCTCACAACCGCAACGGTCGTCTCTTCCACATGAATGCCGAGGAAGCCCAAGAAGCGCCAGATGTAGTGCTGGGTATGTTTTCTGTCAACTCCGTTTTAGCAAGAGTGTTGTTTGATTCTGGAGCATCACACTCATTTGTCACCGAAGAATTTGCATGCACTAGTAAGATTCACCCCACCAACTTGAAGCATGTCATGATAGTTCGAATCCCCGGTTCAACTACAAAAGCTAGAAAAATTTGCAAAGTTGTGCCTATTAGAATACATGGGATAGATTTTTATGCCAATCTAATAGTACTTGGAACCAAAGGTTTGGAAGTAGTACTAGGAATGGATTGGATGTCAAAGTATAATGGGTTGATTGACTGTGCAAAGATCATCTCCCATCGTCAGCATTGCCTATGACTCTAAAGATGGACCCCACCGCTATACTATTTATTCCGCTACTTGATTGTACTAAGACTGGATCATGAGATCCTTTATTTGTGTAAGACTTTATTATGATTTGTAATGGATGATGTACTGTGATATCCAATCTGTTATGTCTCGCAATAAAATGGTAATCCTGGGATTGAGATGTATGGCATAACAGGCATTTGGGATTAAAAATCCGGGTGTTGACAGTTGTCTGGGTATGAGTTCATTATAGCAGATGGTGACCACCAGACAGAGCTGCTTACAGAGTCTTTGGGAACTCATCAGGGTTGTAGCTTGCCCGGAAGGGGGCTTAGCGGAGATGTAGTCAGCCCCGAAGGATTGTGTCTTCATGCGGGGTCGCGAAGGGGGAAGTGATTGGCTTGGGTCTTAAGCTGGGCCTCAAACCATGGAAGTTTGAACGGGGACATACTCCCGGCTGTGCAACAAAGCTAAAGGTCTCTTGTGGGAAAAGTGACGTACCTCTGCAGAGTGTAAGAATTGTGACATGTTACTCCCTCTTCCGGGAAGGAGCTATGAACACGGCAGGAAAGGAACCCCACGAAGGTTCTAGTCAACCTGTGATGTCTGTCGGACATAGTTTTCAGAATAAAAGCAACCTTTGAAGAAATGTTCTCGAAAACATGCATTGCCGACGACCTATGATCTGTGGCTACAGAGATAGTGCATCATACACTCCTTTTTAGTGAACTTGCTGAGTACGCTTGTACTCAACCGTACCTTCTTAACCCTTGCTAGGTTCTAAGTTGTCGAAGACGATGTCAACATCAATTTCAGCTCAAGAAACCATCATTGACAGCTCAAGATCTTCAATAAAGTCAGTGAAGTCAACAGATACATCGATTGAAGTGAGGACGAAGTTCCTGATTAGATAGGAGTAGATACTTTATCCATAAAACCTACTTCTGTAGGGCATTGCAGTAGCAGCAATTGCAAACCAATTAGTTCAGATGCTAGTCTTAGTTACTAGATAGTTCTGAGTATATATTTCTGGTTCTTCTTGTAAGAAGTTTCTTCCTCTCTCTTTCACCTAGAGTGTTCTGTGGTTCTGTTATAAAGATTTGAGTTGTAATCTATAGTCATGTCTTGGACCTACTGTGTTTCTGTTGTACCACTCCGATAGATGTAATACTAGTGAACGGTGTTTCATTGGTGTTATGTCAACGACTATAGTGTACTACATCATGCAGTGGTATGCTGGGTCACCGCACACGCACTCAATGTGTGTGGTCATGTGGATAAATATGGTTTGGAAAAGAACACATGCAATGACAGTCCGTGTGTCAAACCATGGTCAAAACCCCAAATACATGTTGGAATGCAATGGACCACCAGTGTGAAATAGGTTGCATAACCACACCAACTTGAGTGTGTGTGTGGTCATGTGTATCAGTGTGGTTTGGAAAAGAACAAATGCAATGACACTCCATGTTTCAAACCATGGTTAGAAAGCCGAAGAACATGTTGGAATGCAACTACCAAATGTAATGGAGCACCAGTGTGACAGAGATTGCATCACCACACCCACCTGAGTGTGTGTGGTCATATGAATCAATGTGGTTTGGAAAATAACACCTGTGGCGACACTCCATGTGTCAAACCATGGTTAAAAAGCCCAATAACATGTTAAAATGAAACTGCCAAATGCAATTGAGCACCAATGTGAAAGAGGTTGCATCACCACACCCACATGAGTGTGTGTGTTCATGTGGATCAATGTTGTATGGAACATGCCATCACACTCCATGTGTCAAACCATGGTCAGAAAGCCCAAGAACATGTTGGAATGCAACTGCCAAAAGCAATGAGCACTAGTCTGAAAGAGGTTACATCACCACATGCACTTGAGTGTGTATAGTCATGTGGATCAATGGTGTTTGGAAAATAAGACATGCAATGACACTCTATGTGTCAAATTATGGTCACTAAAACCAAGAACATGTTGGAATGCAACTGCCAAATGCAATGGAGCACTAGTGTGAGTGAGGTTGCATCGCCACACCCACTTGAGTGTGTGTGCTCATGTGGATCAATGGTGTTTGGAAAATAAGACATGCAATGACACTCTATGTGTCAAATTATGGTCACTAAAACCAAGAACATGTTGGAATGCAACTGCCAAATGCAATGGAGCATGAGGTTGCATCGCCACACCCACTTGAGTGTGTGTGGTCATGTGGATTAATGTGGTTTGGAAAAGAATACATGCAATGACACTCCATGTGTTAATCCATGGTTAGAAAGCCCAAGAACATGTTGGAATGTAACTACCAAATACAATGGAGCACCAGTGTGACACAGGTTGTATCACCATGCGCACTTGAGTGTGTGTGGTCTCTTGGATCAATCTGGTTTAAAAAGAACACTAGCAATGACACTCCATGTGTCAAACCATGGTCACAAAGCCCAAGAACATGTTGGAATGCAAGTGAAGCACAATTGTGACAGAGGTTGCATCACGCACACTCAATGTGTGTGGTCATTTGGATAAATGTGGTTTGGAGAAGAACACATGCAATGATAGTCCATGTGTCAACCCATGGTCAAAAAGCCCAAGAACATGTTGGAATGCAACTACCAAATGCAATGGAGCACCAATGTGACAGAGATTGCATCACCACATCCACTTGAGTGTGTGTGGTCATATGGATCAATGTGGTTTCGAAAATAACACATGCGGCGACACGCCATGTGTCAAACCATGGTTAAAAAGCCCAAGAACATGTTGCAATGCAACTGCCAAATGCAATGGAGCACCAATGTGAAAGAGGTTACATCACCACACCCACCTGAGTGTGTGTAGTCATGTGGATCAATGTGTTTTGGAAAAGAACACATGCAATGACACTCCATGTGTGAAACCATGGTCACAAAACCCAAGAACATGTTGGAATGCCACTTCCAAATGCAATGGAGCACTAGTGTGAGTGAGGTTGTGTCTAGGGGTAACCTCGGTAATGCCCATGGTGGTGGACTTGGGGTTTCATGGAAAAGAGAACGTTGGGAATTTCGTCGGATGTCAAGAAAACAATGAAGACAAAGTCGCCTATATTGGGGAAAAATCTCTATTACAAGTTGTCATCTAGATTTCGGTACCCTCGCTTGGGCTTTTCCCGCCCTATATATAATAGGCCGGGTCTCAAAGCCATATGTGGATTGGTTTTATACTCGCGCTATTACAATACCAACATAATGTCGGTTCATAGTTTCTTTCCTAATACAATAAAAAGTCTCTGTCGGTTGCTTTCTTGGGCTTTTATCTAGAATCTCTATGTGACGTAGTTCTTTTACCCAATGTAGGGTAGCAAATAACGAGTACCCGAGTAGTCATACCCATGTCAGTAGCCCCCGAGACTCTACCTGAATCCACAATTTCCAGGTTTGAGTCTCAAAGTTTTCTTTCTCTTTCCCTATTTGTTTTTATTTTTTGTAGGGATTCCGGTTCAATGAGTCTGATGCTTCCGATGGATCGGAATCAATTAATTGCTCCTGTGCAAAAACAAGGTTGACCTACATCAAACTCAAGTCCCCAGGCTCGAACCCGGAATTTTTTAACTGGCATAATTCAGTTCGAGCCGCTGAGGTCTTACATAATACTGAATTCTAGTTTTCTATTTTTATCGGGTACTCAACGCGTCCGTCGGGATTTTTCATCGTATCGTTGATATGGATTTTTACTGGCAGAGTGCATTCTTGTGCGATTACCAGGACACACAGGACGAATCCTGGGGTCTTACCTTCATGTTTCTGAACACGGCATTCGGATTTTTTCCCATGTTTGAGCGTGATCCGCGTGTTATATTTTTCTTTCCATATCCTGTTCCTGATAGGAGTTTTAATCATCGGATGCTTCTGTTATCTTTCTTTATCAGGTGCGCACCAGCGGTCCTGATAGGATTAGCCCCCAAGGCTATGTTTTGGATATATATATCAAGACATAGGCTCGAAAAATGCGTCATTGTTTCTATAAATTTTGTCGGGTGCACAATCAGTGCTCCCGATAGGATTAGCCCCCGAGGCTACAGTCGTAATGTTGTATATTTCGAGTGTAGTATCAAATCTGGTCCTAGGAGGAATTTACTTCGACTTCAATTGAATTTTTCGGGTCATACCCTGAGAAAGCTGCAATTTTCGCTGCAGTGCTTTTTGTGACATCAGCGATGACGTATCTTATACTGTTAGTTTTCAGAAAAACATGCCATGATGGGACGTGTCGAACATGGGCCCATGCGTAGTAATGATGACGCATGATGACGTTTTTAGCGGAGATTCTTGACTGCACGTCCCCTTGCTGCAAGAGAATCGAGGTGTCACGCGCTGTTCTCCGTTTTTACCGCAGTCATAACTTTTTTTAGTTTTTCCTTATCGACACCTTTGTAAACACGTGTCGTCATCACGCAATCCTTTGTCATTTCGATTTTACATCGAACGGTTAGGTCCTTGCGTTGTTGCTCTTTATAAGGGAAGGGATGTGCTTTTTACTGTTTCACCTAGCCTCCCTCTGCTCCTTCTTCCTCCTTGCGCTCTTGCCGCTTGCGAACTTTGATTTTCGTGTCCCTCGTTCCTTGCTCCGTTGCCATCGGAAAAAGCAAAGCCGCTGGGACCTCCGTTGCTGCCGCAAAGGCCACCAGGAAAAGGGTCGTCGGGTGGGCTCCCACCAAGTGCACAACACGGGAGCTCCGCGAGGCGCAGAACTACTGCCTTCTGACGGAGGGCTCCTCAAGCTCCCCGGTGATGAAGCTTCTCCCATCCCGGAGCTTGGCTGGAGTGTAATGTTACTCCCCTTCCTCTTCCGCGGTCTTTCTCTCCCCGTCCATGAATTCCTGCGAGGCCTCTAGTTTGTTTATGGCATGTAGCTTTAACAGCTCACGCCCAATCACATCCTCCACGTTGCTTGTTTTGTCACTCTTTGCGAGTGTTTCCTTAGGATTCATCCCCATTGGGTCCTTTGGAAATACTTCTTCTATGTTCGCCACTAGCACCATTTTCCATGATGTTGGTGGTGCCATTTTTTCTGTCCATTCCGACGTTGATTACTTAGACTTCAAACTCACGGATTCTATCCAAGGTTGGAATTCTAAGTGGATTTATGTCAAGGACCAGCCACTCGAAGGCTAGTCTTTCGGCTTAGCCCCCTTTGAACCTAAAAAAAGTCTGTCACAAACTCGACTACTAGGATCGGCATCCCTCCACCGAGGAAATGGCCGAAATCCAGCCCTTTGTTTATCGTATTTCCAAACTGCGGCATGAGGTTGGCAAAGAATTGTCGGGTCTTCAATCCTGGCATATGTTTTGTGGATCCGTGTCCAACCGCTTCAAGCTTGATTGTTCGGTATGTGGGAATATATTGGGAAGAAGGATCCGATGAGGAATTCCTCGGAAGACCTCTCCCTTAAGGTATATGAGAAGAGAGTCCGGAGCTTTACGACTTTGACTGCAAAAATCCCGGTTCCTTCGACTTACCTTGTGGAGCCCTTTGGCAAGAAGAAACGGCTTCCCGAGGTACATTTCCTTCGCCTTTTGTCTTTTTTTCCTTGTCTTCTATTCATAGATACATATGTTAATTCTTCTACTTTTTGCAGGATTTTGATCACCTAAGCTCACTTCCTCCCCTTCCTGGAAGTGGTGAGCCCCCGGTCTACCACTCTGCATCCGACGATCTCCCTATGACTGGGGCTGCCGCGGATGAGGAGGTGGATATTTCTGCGTCTAACTCTTCATCAAAAATGCAATCTTTTCCTTCGGCTGGCTCCGGGGACTTTCGCGTGGAGCGTGCGGGCGAAAAGAGGAAGCACCCTTGTGTTGTGGAAAGGGTCGAGGAATCGGATGACTCAACTATTTCCAAGCCCTTCGGCACTTCTCCGATAGCAGTTGCTTCTGCCCGGATGAACCTATTTTGTTTTGCATAGGATGTGTCTTCATAAGTATTTGCTTCCCTCTTCTTCTGTTTTCACCAGGTGTTTTTACTGATGATGCTTATTCTTGGTCATGTTGTTTGTAGTGATAACGAAGATCCTCCTGCTTCTCCTCTTCCCACATCTGTGGGCTGCTCTACAAGGAAAACCCCTCCACCATCGGTAGAGCCAAAGGAGAAAATGTTGTCTCCTGTGGAGAAAGAGGTCCAGAAGGATGTCGCCGCTTCATCCAAGCCGCCGCCGCAGAAAAAGAGGAAAATGGTGGGTAAAGGGGTGGTGATATCTGAAGCACCTGTTGATGTGGACATGAAGGATGTAAGTTGACGCCAAATTTTTTCCTTCCCCATATATTTACTCTTCCTTGATATCATTTTGCTGTGTTTTTTCCTTGCTCATCCTTTGATGCGTGAGATGGTCGGTATGGCCACTTCCTTTATAAGGATCCGCGATGATGCCGAAGAGCTGAAAGGTATGTGTTGATCACTTTTTTGTAATTTCCTTGTAAACATGTCGATGACCCATAAGTATATGGCATCACAACAGTCTTCCAAGCAAGTAAAACCAAATTTATTAATTTGACACAAGGGGAGCCAAAGAATATTTATAAGCCTTAACAACTGAGTTGTCAATTCAGCTGCAACTGGAAACAATCTTGCTTGAAGTCTAAGTACTTTATCAGTAGCAACAGTTTTGTAGTAGCAATAGCAAAGTAATAACAGTAGTAAAATTAAAGACAATAGTAACAATTGCAGTAAACAGTACGATTAAAGCGCGGTAGGCATAGGGATGGATGGACGGGCATTGCATGGACAAAACAATTCATATAGCAATCAAGATATAGGGCATTTGCAGATAAATAAGATAAAGCATCCAAGTACTAAATAATCATAGGCATGTGTTCCATATATAGCATACGTGCTCGTAATGAGAACTTGCACAACATCTTTTGTCCTGCCAACCCGTTTGCAGCGGGGCCTCAAGGGAACTAGAAATTAAGGTGCTCCTTTTAATAGAGCACCAGAGCAAAGCATTAACACTCTGTGAACACATGTGATCCTCACATAAAAGCCATCCCCTCTGGTTATCCCGATTCTTGTCACTTCGGGGCCTTTAGTTCCGGACCATAATATGTGTATACAACTTGCAGGTAAGATCATAAACAATACTATCATCATGAACCAAGAACATGTTCAGATATGAAATCATGGCCCTCGGCCCCTAGTGACAAGCGTTAAGCATAACAAGTTGCAACAAAGTCAAAAGCACTAATAATAGATACTAGGAACCATGACCTAACAATCTGATTCCATTTCATGAACGATATCATCCAATCCCTACCATCCTCATAGCCTACATCGGGGGATTACTCACTCATGGATGGGGGAATCATGGATGGTTCATGGAGAAGCGGTGGTGATGATGATGGCGATGATCTCCTCCAATTCTCCGTATCGGTAGGGTGCCAAAATAGAGTTTTTGGTTCCGAATCGTGGTATCTAGTGGTGGCGGCCTAGCAGAACTCTATCTGGGGGAAACGTCGAACCCCCCATCTGTTTTAGGTCAGAGGGCTTTTATAGTCGAAAGGACAGGTCGAGGCGGAATCCGAGGCGGCCACACCCCCTCCTGGCACGGCCTGGCTTGGCCCGCACGGCCAGGGGTTGTGGGCCCCTCATGGCTCCTCTTCGTCCCGTCTTCTGGCTCCGTGAGTCTTCTGGTAAAATAGGAGTTTTGTGATATTTTCTGGGATTTTTCCTGAAAGTTGATTTCCTGCACAAAAACGAGACACCGAAGCAATTCTGCTAAAAACAACGTTAGTCCACATTAGTTGTATCCTAATCACACAAATTAGAGGAGAAACAATAGAAAAAGTGTTCGGGAAAGTAGATATGTTTTGGACGTATCACATGTTCATCCTCATTTTTATGTTTCGCTCCTACAACCGCCGTCAAACAATCCGCGATTATTCAGGACGAGGTGATGAAGCGTGCCGATGATCTGGAAGGCAAGCTCCGAACTGCCAAAGAGGCCAATCAGAGGGCAAAAGTTGATGCTGAGGAAGTGGCCAGGCAAGTCGCTGTTCGAGATGCAAATCAGCGGCAGTGCCTGGAGGCCCTAAATAACTCGCTGACCCGTAAGTTTTTGCTTGTGTGTGCATTTGTTGTTTCGTTTCTTTCTTTTGGTTGTCAACCACTTCTTCTCTGTTTTTGTTTGTCAGAGCTGACTGGCCAGAACTTGACGCTGGATGATGATAAGAAGGTTGATCCTTTATCGGATGTTGTTAGCACTTTGGAGGCTAACAATGTTCATGGGTGGAATCTTCTTGTCCGTTTGCGTCGCGCCTTCAAGAAGCTCCATGCTGAAGTATTTCCAATCACGGATGTGTCGGAGGACCTGAATGATCTTGTCGCCATTTTTTGTGCTGATCCCGGCACCCTTGTTGGTTATAGTCTAACACAGTCAAGGATGGATGCCGAAACTTCGATGGCTCTGGCGATGGCGCATGGCAAGACGGTCGACTGGGAGAAGGTTAGCTCTTTTGTCCCGGTCACCTCTAGTGGCAAAGCAGTTGACCTGAAGCCACATATTAAAAGGGCCAAAAAATATTCTCGGCTACTCATGGGTCTGGTCTCAGGTTCAGGGAAATCGGGTTTCTCCTTCCTCCACTACTCTTATTGTGTCCAACGCTCCTTCTTCGGCTACTCCTACCGCTGCTGTAGCTAGTGCTCCTTCTGCTAGTGCCACCTTATCTTTGAAGGACGCAGCCCCATAGGCCCCCCTATTTTGTAATCATTTGTTGTGTCTCCCTTTATGGTAATGGATTCTAAACATGCCCGGCGTCCTTTTGCTTCTTTTTGTAAGAAAGTGGCATTTTGAATATATGTGTGTGACCTTGCCTTTGTATGCTGAGTGTTTCATATGCTTCTTTGTCTTGTTAGATCTTGAGTGATTTTTCGGCTCCTTCTGGTTCCGTGCAACCATCGGATGTTGTTGCGCCCTCTGCTGTAGCGGGTGCGATTAGTCCTGTCGTCGTGCGTGCGGTGGACCCGCCACTATATGCTAAAAAGATAGAACAAGTGAAGAAACTTGAGGGAAAATTACGGGTAGTTCAATCACTGGTGGATGTTTCCCAATCAAAAACACGCCAGGCTCTCAAGCGTGAAGCTTTTTTCTTGGAAGAGATCTCCAGGGCGAGCAAAAAGCTATTGTGTAAGCTTCCTTCTTCTTCGGTTGCCTTTCCGTCTTGATAGAAATTATTTTTTCTCCAATGTGCAGGTATTCGATTGTGCAAGAGGGAGGAAAGCCAGCGTTTGCGCGACTGGATGCACGCTCTTGTATTTGCCTCTCGAAGTTCTGAGATAGATTTTTGGACTAACCATCAACGTGCCTATATTGTGGCGTTGTTGCAAGATCGTATATCGGGGCTTGAGCAATTTGTCGAGTGCTGCCGCAGATCTCTAGCTATTGTTTACAATGCCATGTTTGCTCGGGATCCTCAGCCTCAGACCTTGGCAGATTTAATTATGATGTTTCGGCAAGGCAAAAGGATCCACCATTATGTGAAGCTTCAAATTGTGGAGGGTGCCAAGCTTGCGCTCTCTTGGGTGCATGCACATCACCTGACATTGGATCGGGTCTACCTCTTCCTTCCGATGGCGACCTTGTTTATATGGCGCCTCACTATGCCGCTGCTCGAAGACCCACCATTAGGATTGTGCGTAGGTGCTTAGAAGAAGACGAGGAATTTTTTGTAAATTTTGAGATCTGACTACTTGTTTGTGCAGCTTTGTAATGTGACTAAAATATTGTATAGACATTTTTTCAAAAAGGTCGCATGTTTCATATGAGATTTTGATTGTATGCTGTTTTTCCTCGTTGGGGGATCCGACGAACTAATGTTCTTGTAACATGGAAGTTTCATGTTGCAAAATACTTTCTTTATCTATTGATAATAATGGATAGGGGTACATTGCGATGACGTGATCGCCTGGCCGTTGGCCTCTTTATTAAGTAAAGAGTGCGTCTTAATACAGCTTTTCTGGAGGAACTTTGGCTTCTATCCTTGAGGGTCTTCTTATGCGGGACCGTTATTGGAGGCTAAATACGTTTCTTTTTGCGAGGCTACTGCGTGCTTGCTCTTCTGATGTTTTCTTCTTGCAGGTGTGCCCTTCGTGTGTCGTCTCTTCATCTGTCAATTTTAGCTGCCCAAGCTCCACCTCCATCCCGAAAGATTCTGAGATTTTGTTGAACTCTCGATCGCAGCTGTCTGCGCGGCTCAAGCTGCCTTTGACTGTGATGACCCTATTGGGGCATGGCATTTTTACCACTAGGTATGCGTAGTGAGGTACTGCCATGAACCTGGCGAAAGCTGGTCGTCCCAGGATCGCGTGGTATTGAGATGGCCAGTCCATAACTTAGAATTCCAACTTTTCTCGTCTGAAGTTGTTTTTGACCCGAAAATGACATCGAGGTGGACTTTGCCCCATGGAATTACGGCTTTTCCATGAACTATCCGGTGGAAGGTTGTGTCGGTTGGGGTTAGGTTTGTCATGGACCAGTTCATGGCCCGCAGAGTTTTGGTGTAAATCAGGTTGATGCTGCTTCCTGCATCCAAGAAAACCTTGCTCATGTCGAACCTGCCGATTTGCGCTTCCACTATCAGCGCTGACTGGCTTGGCTGGGGACCCGTAATGGGTGGTCAGCTCTATTGAAAGTGATTTCTTTCTCTGACCAATGTAGATACTCTGGTGTAGGAGGTGGCTTTGTTACTGCCAAATTTACTTGCCTAGTGATTAGATTTTGTGTTCTATTGGAGGGTGGCCCCTTTTGGATCCTTGACATTGCTCCCTTTGATCTGGGATATTCGTTGTCTTGGTATACTGTGTTTTCTGACTGCCCTGCTGGTGGAGGCCCCTGCGGTGGTGGTGGAGCGCCAATGGCCAGAGTTCCAGGTGTAGGGGTGTAGTTTCTGTTTGTTGCTTCTACTACCTTTGTGTTGCATAGTTCTTGCATCTTTAGGAATGTCTGGCAGTCCTTTAGGAGGTGATTTGATCGTCTTTTCCCTGTTGAGTCGACGTAGTAGTGCATTTTGCAGGGTCCTTCCAACATTTGTCCTGTTGACATTGGTGGGTCTCGGTTCATCGGCTGGTATCGTTGCCACGGCTGGTTTTCACCGATGTTATCCCTATTGCCGCGATATCCACTTTTGTAGTCGTTATTTCATCGGTTGTCTATTCCAGAAAAGCTCGCTGCAACGTAACTGGGTGTATGGTATCCATCGTTGGTTCGTCGTCTCCGGTCGATGTTACGTCAGTCTCTTTCGTCAGGTGAACAATCCCTTTTGTTGTGTACTGCATCCTCTCCATCAGCCCAACGGTTGGCTATTTCCATCAACTGTGAAATTGTTTTTGGCTTTGTTCGTCCTAGTTCTTTGATGAACTCCTATCGACGGAGACCATCATTGAAGGCGTTGATCACTCTTTTGTCGGATATTGCTTTAGCCGAATTTTTGGTAATGTTCCATCGTTGGATGAAGGATCCTATTGATTCTCCTGGCTTCTCCTTGCAGGCACGTAATTGCTCTAAGGATGGGGGTCGCTTGAATGTGGAATGAAAGTTTCTGATGAATTTGTATTCAAGATCATTCCAATTGCTGATGGAATCTTCTGGTAGTTGCTTCAGCCAGGAGTGTGCCGCACCAGTTAGGTGGAGCTGCAGGCTTTGCATTGTCATGGCTTTCGATCCTCCTTGTAATCTGATAGTTGCTAGATAATCCGTCTGCCAAGCTTGGGGTTCTTGGAGGCCGTCGTATTTTTGTCGATCTTGGGGTAGCTTAAAATCTTTTGGCACTGGAATTTTGTGAACCCGTCGAGTAAAGCAGCTGGCTCCGCATAATTCTTATTCGTCCTCGCTTTCGCCGTCACGGTACCTTTGGGTGTTGTGCTCTTCTCGTGATCGATCAATCCTTCGCTGGGTGATGTCATTTCTTGCATCATTGCGCAGTTCTTGTTCAGAAAAGTGGACCAGAAGCGGCGACCGAGATTGTGGGTGTGACCTCCTTGCCGAGGGTTGTTGCGACGGTGTGGGGACCAGTCATGTTGCCTTGTAGTTTCTTTATCTGCTTGTGCAAGAGTTTCTCCCACCAAGCCGAGATTCATCAGGGCAGATTGGTGGAGGGTTGCACGAGGATCATCGGGTGCAGGTTGTGTCGTGATTAGGTACGTTTGTGCAGCCAAAATAGCTGCCAAGGCTTTCATTGCTTTGATATTTCCATCTTGATCTATCGACATAAACGAGTGATCAAGGTCTCGAATTAATCTGCTTCTCTCTTCTTCGGGTATACTTCTTAATCTAGACGTTCCTCTTCTTGGCGATGCTCCTCCTGTGATGCTTCTTGATCCTCATATGGGGCTTAGCTGTGCCCTTTGTAAGCTATATTCGTTGGCTACTCTCTTCCTTTCGTCGAGCTGCCTTTGCATCTTGAGGATTTTTCTCTTTTTTCAGTGCAGCAGATACTGGTATGCCAATAAATCTCCGTGGGTAGCATCTATTGCCACTGGGGTCGCACCCAAGATTGCTGCTCTCGCTTTCTCCCATGCACTGGCTGGTAGGCCAAGGGTTCTCCTCTCATCTTCACATGGTTTCTCTTCTTCCCTATTTTCTCGGTCGACTGGTGGATCTGCTCCGTTTCCTCGACTTCCTTTGTTATCATTGCTTCCTGCACTATGACTTGAAAGGATATCATCGGGGTTAAGAATTGGGTTACCGTTGGAGTTTGGCTAGGTCATAGCGTCTCCGATGATCACGCATACTTGGTGATGGGTGGCGTACGGACTGGTAACATCGTCATTTTCGCCGATGGAGACACTATCGGATGAGCCGGTGAAGTCCATCAGCTTTTGCTCTAGATAGATTTCCGCCATCCAAATTACAAAGTCGATGCTTTCGCTACTTTCTTCGGGTTCTGAATTGGCTGGGCTTGCTTCACGTGGTAGCGTGAATGGTGGGTCTGATCCGAAGGAAAGATTCTCATAGAGACCATCAAGATCCCCCAGATTCATCTTGATTCGCCCGCCTTCGTTGCCTTCTTCGATCTGTGATTCGACTTCCATTCAGGTTCCAGTGGGAGGTTCCTGTACTTCTATTGGCGTAACTTTATGGGTGCGTTGGCGTGGATTTGCTTTCGTCGAGTTGATGCTTGGTGGAAAGCATTCCACCGAATCCGTGTTTCTAGCGTTCACGCTTCCCACAGATGGCGTCAATTGTCGAGGGGTAACCTCGGCAATGCCCATGGTGATGGACTTGGGGTTTCGCCGAAAAGAGAACGCTGGGGATTTCATCGGATGTCAGGAAAACAATGAAGACAAAGTCGCCGAAATATTGGGGAAAAACCTCTATTACAAGTTGTCCTGTAGATTTATGTACCCTCGCTTGGGCTTCTCCCGCCCTATATATAATGGGCCGGGTCTCAAAGCCCTATGCGGACAGGTTTCATACACGCGCTATTACAATACCAACATAATGTTGGTTCATAGTTTCTTTCCTAGTAGAATAGAAAGTCTCTATCAGTTGCTTTCTTGGGCTTTTATCTGGAATCTCTATGGGTCGTAGGCCTTTTACCCAATGTAGGGTAGCGAATAACGAGTACCCGAGTAGTCATACCCATGTCAGGTTGCATCGCCACACCCACTTGGAGAAATGTTCAAATGCAATGGTGCACTAGCGTAAAAAGGTTGCATCACCACAACCACTTGAGTGTGTGTGGTCATGTGGGTTAATCTGGTTTGGAAAAGAACACATAGAATGGCACTCCATGTATCAAACCATGGTCAAAAATCCCAAGAGCATGTTATAATGCAACTACCAAAGGCATGGGAGCACCAGTGTAACAGAGGTCGTATCACCACACCCACTTGAGTGTGTGTGGTCATCTGGATCAATGTGGTTTGGAAAATAACACATGCAATTATACTCCATGTGTCAAACCATGGTCAGGAAGCTCAAGAACATGTTAGAATGCACCTACCAAATGGAATGGAGCACCACTGTGACAAATGACACATACAATGACACTCCATGTGTAAAATCATGGTGGGAAAGCCCAACAACATGTTAAAATGTAACTACCGAATTCAATGGAGCATGAGTGTGTCCGAGGTTGCATCACCACACCCACTTGAGTGTGTGTGGTCATGTGGATCAATGTGGTTTGGTATAGAACACATGCAATGACACTCCATGTGTCAAACCATGGCCAGAAATCCCAAGAACATGTTGGAGTGCAACTGCCAAATGCAATGGAGAACTAGTGTGAAAGAGGTTGCATCACCACACCCACTTGAGTGTGTGTGGCCATGTGGATGATTGTGGTTTGGAAAAGAACACATGCAATGACAATCCATGTGTCAAACCATGGTCACAAAGCCCATGAACACGTTGGAATGCAACTGCCAAAAGCAATGGAGCACCAGTGTGACAGAGGTTGCATCACCACACCCACTTGAGTGTGTGTGGTCATGTGGATCAATGTGGTTTGGATAATAACACGTGCAATGACACTCCATGTGTCAAACCATGGTTAGAAATGCCAACAACATGTTGCAATGCACCTGCCAAATGCAATGTAGCACTAGTGTGAAATAGGTTGCATCAGCACACTCACTTGAGTGTGTTTAGTCATGTGGATCCATGTGGTTTGGAAAAGAACACATGCACTGACACTCCATGTGTCTAACCATGGTCACAAACCCAAGAACATGTTGGAATGCAATTGCTAAATGCAATGGAGCACTAGTGTGATAGAGGTTAATCACCACACCACTTGAGTATGTGTGGTCATGAGGATCAATGTGGTTTGGAAAAGAACACATGTAATGACACACATGTGTCAATCCATGGTCAGAAAGCTGAAGAACATGTTGGAATGCAACTACCAAATGTAATGGAACACTAGTGTGACACAGGTTGCATCACCACACACACTTGAGTGTGTGTGGTCTCTTGGATCAATGTGGTTTGAAAAAGAACACATGAAATGACACTCCATGTGTCAAATCATGGTCACAAATCCCTAGAACATGTTGGAATGAAACTTCCAAATGCAAGAGCACCATTGTGACAGAGGTTGCATCTCACACACTCAGTGTGTATGCTCATGTGGACCAATGTGGTTTGGAAAAGAACACATGCAATCACACTCCATGTGTCAAACCATGGTCAAAAAGGCCAAGAACATGTTGGAATGCAATGGAGCACCACTGTGACAGAGGTTACATGACCACACCCACTTGAGTGTGTGTGGACATGTGGATCAATGTGGGTTGGAAAGTAACACATGCAATGACACTCCATGTGTCAAATCATGGTCACAAAGCCCAAGAACAGGTTGGAATGCAACTGCCAAAGGCAATGGAGTATGAGTGTGACAAAGTTTGCATCGCCACACCTAGTTGAGTGTTTGTGGTCATGTGGATCAATGTGGTTTGGTAAATAACACATGCAATGACACTCCATGTGTCAAACCATGGTCAGAAAGCCCAAGAACATGTTGGAATGCAACTGCCAAATGCAATGGAACACTAGTGTGAAACATGTTGCATCACCACACCCACCTGTCTGTGTGGTCTGTGGGATCAATGTCGTTTGAAAAAGAGCACATGCAATGACACTCCATGTCTCAAACCATGATCACAAAGCCCAAGAACATGTTGGAATGCAACTGCCAAATGCAAGAGCACTAGTGTGACAGAGGTTGCATCACACACACTGAGTGTGTATGCTCATGTGGATCAATGTGGTTTGGAAAAGAACACATGCAATCACACTCCATGTGTCAAACTATGGTCAGAAAGCCCAAGAACATGTTGGAATGCAGTGAAGCACTAGTGTGAAAGACATTGCATCACCTCACCAACTTGAGTGTGTGGTCTTGTATATCAATGTGGTTTGGAAAAGAACACATGCAATGACACTCCATGTGTCAAACCATGCTGACAAATCCCAAGAACATGTTAGAATGCAACTACCAAATGCAATGGAGCACCACTTTGACAAATGTTGCATCACTAGACCCACTGGAGTGTGTGTGGTCATGTGGATCAATGTGTGTTGGAAAGTAACACATGCAATGACACTCCATGTGTTAAATCATGGTCAAAAATCCCAAGATCATGTTGGAATGCAACTACCAAATGCAATGGAGTATGGGTGTCACAGAGGTTGCATCGCCACACCCACTTGAGTGTGTGTGGTCATGTGGATCAATATGGTGTGGGAAAGAACACATGCAATGACACTCCATGTGTCAAACCATGGTCAAAAAGCCCAAGAACATGTTGGAATGCAACTGCCAAATGCAATGGACAACCAGTGTGAAAGAGGTTGCATCGCCACACCCACTTGAGTGTGTGTGGCCATGTGGATCAATGTGGTTTGGAAAAGAACACATGCAATGACACTCCATGTGTCAAACATGGTCACGAAGCCCATGAACATGTTGGAATGCAACTGCCAAAAGCAATGGTGCACCAGTGTGGCAGAGGTTACATCACCACACCCACTTAAGTATGTGTGGTCATGTGGATCAATGTGGTTTGGAAAAGAACACATGAAATGACATTCCCTGTGTCGAACCATGGTTAGAAATCCCAAGAACACGTTGGAATGCAACTGCCAAATGCAAAGTAGAAATAGTGTGAAAGAGGTTGTATCAGCACACCCACTTGAGTGTGTGTAGTAATGTGGATAATTGTGGTTTGGAAAAGAACACATGAAATGACACTCCATGTGTTAAACCATGGTGACAAAGCCCAAGATTATGTTGGAATGCAACTCCCAAATGCAAGAGCAACATTGTGACAGAGGTTGCATCACACACTCAGTGTCTGTGCTCATGTGGATCAATGTGGTTTGAGAAAGAACACATGCAATGACACTCCATGTGTCAAACCATGGCCAGAAAGCCCAAGAACATGTTGGAATGCAGCGGAGCACCAGTGTGAAAGAGGTTGCATCACCACACCAACTTGAGGGTGTGTGTGGTCATGTCTATCAATGTTGTTTGGAAAAGAACACATGCAATGACACTCCATGTGTCAAACCATGGTCAAAAATCCCAAGAACATGTTGGACTGCAACTGCCAAATGCAATGGATCACCTGTGTTACAAAGACGCATCACCACACCAACTTAACTGTGTGTGGTCATGTGGATCAATGTGGGTTGGTAAATTATACATGTAATGACACTCAATGTGTTTAACTCATGGTTAGAAAACCCAAGAACATGTTGGAATGCAACTGCCAAATGCAATGGAGCATGAGTGTGACAGAGGTTGCATCGCCACACCCACTTGAGTGTGTGTGGTCATGTGGATCAATGTGGTTTGGTAAAGAACACATGCAATGACACTCCATGTGTCAAACCATGGTCAGAACGCCCAAGAACATGTTGGAATGCAACTGCCAAATGCTATGGAGAACTAGTGTGAAAGGGTTGGATCACCACACCCACTTGAGTGTGTGTGTCTGTGTGGATAAAAGTTGTTTGGAAAAGAACACATGCAATGACACTCCATGTGTCAAACCATGGTCACAAAGCCCATGAACATGTTGGAATGCAACTGCCAAAAGCAATGGAACACCAATGTGATAGAGGTTACATCACCACACCCACTTGAGTGTGTGTGGTCATGTGGATCAATGTGGTTTGTAAAAGAAAACATGCAAGGACACTCCATGTGTCAAACCATGATCACAAAGCCCATGAACATGTTGGAATGCGACTTCGAAAAGCAATGGTGCAACAGTGTGACAGTGGTTGCATCACCACACCCACTTGAGTGTGTGTGGTCATGTGGATCAATGTGGTTTGGAACACATGTAATAACACCCCATGTGTCAAACCATGGTCACAAAGCCTATGAACGTGTTGGAATGCAACCGCCTAATGAAATGGAGCACTAGTGTGGAAGAGGTTGCATCACCACACCCACTTGAGTATGTGTGGTCGTGGGGATCAATGTGGTTTGGAAAAGTACACATGAAATGACATTCCATGTGTTGAACCATGGTTAGAAATCCTAAGAACATGTTGGAATGCAGCTGCCAAATGCAATGTAGAACTAGTGTGAAAGAGGTTGCATCAGCACACCCACTTGAGTGTGTGTAGTCATGTGGATAATTGTGGTTTGGAAAAGAACACATGAAATGACACTCCATGTGTCAAATCATGGTCACAAAGCCCAAGAACATGTTGGAATGCAACTGCAAAATGCAAGAGCACCATTGTGACAGACGTTGCATCACACACTCGGTGTGTGTGCTCATGTAGATCAATGTGGTTTGGAAAAGAACACATGCAATGACACTCCATGTGTCAAACCATGGACAAAAAGCCCAAGAACATGTTGGAATGCAGTGGAGCACCAGTGTGAAAGAGGTTGTATCACCACACCAAGTTGAGTGTGTGTGGTCATGTGTATCAATGTGGTTTGGAAAAGAACACATGCAATGACAATCCATGTGTCAAACCATGGTCAGAAATCCCATGAACATGTTGGAATGTAACTTCCAAATTTAAGGGAGCACCAGCGTTACAAAGGATGCATCACCACACCCACTTGAGTGTGTCTGGTCATGTGGATTAATGTGGGTTGGAAAATTATACATGCAATGACACTCAATGTGTTTAAGTCATGGTTAGAAAGCCCAAGAACATGTTGGAATGCAACTTCCAAATGCAATGGAGCATGAGTGTGACAGAGGTTGCATCACCCCTCCCACTTGAGTGTGTGTGGTCACGTGGATCAATGTGGTTTTCTAAAGAACACATGCAATGACACTCCATGTGTCAAACCATGGTCAAAAATCCCAAGAACATGTTGCAATGCAACTGCCAAATGCTATGGAGAACTAGTGTTGTCGTTGAAATGGCCACGGCAGTCGCTGCCACTGGCAGCGATTGAGTGTTTCGTGAGGAAGAGTTGGCGGCCATCTGTGGAGCGAGATGGGGGCGGATGCACATGGGTTTACCCAGGTTCGGCCCCTGGGAGGGTAAAACCTACTCCTGCTAGATTAGATTATGGGAGAGCGAGTTATAGGGGTGGCGAGCTCGGCGGCTAGGCAGCGAGTCGCTTGAGGGGGTGTATGATGGAACGTAAGTCTCTAGGATACCCTAGGGAGGTTTATATATGAAGCACCCCGCTAGGGTTTACAAGCTATCCCCGAACAAGATAAGGATTCGGAGACTTTGACCTAGTCCAACTGGGCTTCTGCTATGCTTCTGGGCTTCTAGTCGCCAGTCGCTGGGCCTTTCCTTCCTTCGTAGTCCAGACACCGTCTTTCGGACGCACTCGCAGGCCCTTCGGCCCAATCTGAACGTCCTGCTGGGCATACCCCCTTTGGCATATCCCCATCGGTAGTCCCCGAGGCCATCGTTGATGCAGGCGCATGCGTCCTTTTGGCGTTCGGAGTAGGCGAGCCCAATTTGGGCGTCCAGTCGAGTCGGCGATGGACTCTATCAGAACCAAGGAGAATTTCCCCATGTTTCCACTCGTCGTTTCAATGAATGTTAGTGCCGCCAAGTCATCGTCTCGGTGAATGGAAAGACTGGCGGGTGAAGTAAAGGAGTTGGACCATCAAATCTGGTCAAACTATCCGTTGGAATTTCCAACGGTAACTTCGGCGTATTTACCGTGAGTAACGGCTACCCCGATTTTGGCGGGTGGCGTTTCCCATATAAGTGGAGTGATGGTTCAGCTCCGCAGACTTCCTTCGCATTCTTCATTCTTCCTCATTCATTCTTTCTACATCCAATCTTCCTGCCTACATCCTTCCGACTAGTTCTTTCCGCATCGTGCGATTCCACATCCTACCCGATGGCGCCTCCCAAAGGCTCATGGGGGAAATCCAAGTGTACCACGGCCCAGCTTAGATCTTTCAAGGACGCTGGAGTGCTCCGCAAGGGGAATTGGCGGGTTCCCCCTCCTCCGAGACCGAGCCGAAGCCGCGACCCAGCGAGTTCATCTGCTTCCCCAGTCATCTTGAGATGGGTTTGGGATTCCCCACCTCACTCTTTTTCCGCCGCTTCTGCGTGTATTACGCGATCAAGCCATCAGATCTTGGTCCGCACAGCATCGAGTAGCTGGCAATCTTCGTCGCCTTCTGCGAATGTTACCTTGGCTACAACGTATTTCCCGCTATGGCTGGAGCTCTTCAACGGCCGCATCAGGCACGAGGCGTCCAGCGGCTTGATGCTGGCCGCAGGCGGAGTCACATTTCAACTGAAGCCGAAGGCCAACTTCGTCAAGCTCCTCCTGCCGAAGAAGGCCGCCAGCGAGTGGAAGAAGAATTGGTTCTATGTCAAGGAAGCCACTCCCTCCGGCGAGGTGGCTCTTCCCGAGTTCGTCGCCAAGAGGAGCGAGCCCCGTCGGTTGGCACCGAAGAAGCTTCCCGAAGATCAGCGGATGGCCGTCACAGAAATGATGGATCAGATCCAGAAGCTGAAGGACCAGGGGTTGATTCCGATCAACCTCTACAACTGCTGGCTCGGGCGGCGCCTGGTTCCGCTGGCGGCTCGACCGCACTGGATGTATGAATACATCGGGAAGCATGACCCATCTCGAACCAGCAAGGAGTCATGGGAGGCCGAGGACTACAAGGCCACCCTGAAGAAGATCACCGACGCAGAGTTCACCAGCGTGGCGGTCGGGGTCGCCCCGTACACTCCTGTGAAGAACGAAGCCCCCACAGTAAGTTCTCTTTCCAATTGCTACGTCCGTGTCTCAATTTAAGTCTCCTCGCTTGGTGTTTTTGACTCGTGGTGGTTCTCATCTTTTTCAGGTGTTGGAGGGCTGGCTCCCTCCGCTTGATGAAGAGGTTCCCCAGGAACTGGAGGAAGACTCCGAGGGGGACCCTTCCGACAGCGACGGGGAGGAGGAAGAGGTCCCTTCCCAGCGCCTGTGGCTCGCAAGACCCGGATGCAGAGACAACCTGAAGTCGACGCGAGCCGTAGCTTGGACGAGCACGACGAAGGTGACGAGGTCGCACAAGAGCAAACGTCCCAGCGCACCGCTATGCCGTCAAAGCTCGCACGTCAGCCCAAGTCGCCAGCGAAAAGGCCCGCGTCGCCGACCAAGTCGGTGGTGGTGTTTGAGTCGGATGACGATTCCGACGATGAAGGTTCTCCTAAAGTCTCGCACAAGGCCCCAAGGGACGCAGTCCCGACAAAGGGGTTGGAGGGCGAGGACACATAGGTGGTGGTAGAGGTTCCCCTGGTGGCGATTGCGCCGACATCCTCGGGGGTTCCAAGCCAAGAAGCGGCTGAGGCGATGGCGTCCAAGTCACCACAGCCGTCAAGGGCGGCCGCGTCGGAGCCGGAGATCCCGACGACTTCAGCTTCATCGTCAACGAAGCCCTCGGTTTCGTGGGCTTCAGACGTCTTCGAGAGGGGGCTGAGCCACAAGCTGGGTCCTGAGCTGGGCAAGCCCGCCCACATTAGCACCGGGCTTCGAGTCCTTCCAGTCGCTAAGTAAGTAGCGCTCCCTCGTCCCAATTCGCCTTGCTCCTTTTGTATTGTCATTGTATTGACTGAGGGGGCTCGTGCAGGTCGGGGGCTAAGAAGATTGGGCGTCCATCGGTGGCTAAGATTACACCGGCCACCGACATGGGAGAGGGCGACCTACCCAAGAAGAGAAAGGCCTCCGAACATGTGGCGACCGCCGAGGTCACGAAGAAGCAGAAGGGGGCGCCGACGACGCTGCGACCAAGGGAAGCGCCACGGAGTCAGCTGCTGCGCCAGTCGCTGAAGAGGTGGTGGCGACGCGATCGGAGCCAGCCTTGGCTGCGTCCGTGCCGGAAGCACCGGTCACGACAACCAGCGCCCCCGCCAGAGCGGCGGCGACGTTCCCGCGTTTTATGGCGAGGGGGTTTCTAGGTGTGGCGGACACGTAGTCTCCGAAGAGTCCAGAAATCATGCATGCGGACATTGGTTCCCGCCGCGGGCACACTTCCTTCATGATCCTGTCGACTGACGCCGGGGAACTTCACAAGATGCTCGGTGCTGCTATTCAGGTATGTCCAGTCCCCGAGTTCCTAGTCGCTGAATGTCAGCGTCTGGGAACTAAACCTCTTGCTCCTTTCTAGTCCCCGAATTCCTAGTCGCTGAATTTCGGCGGCTAGGAATTTGATTTTCTTTTTCCTCCTTCTCCAGTCCCCGAGTTCCTGGTCGCTGAATTTCAGCAGCTGGGAACTGGGTTTTGTTTTGTCAAATGCTTAGGTGAGTTCTTTGTTTGTAGGGATTGGAAAGGGAGTCGACTGATCGGCAGGCCGCAAGAGAGCGCTTGGAGCGTGACTTGTGCGAAGCGCAGGAGGTGAACCGGCGGCTTCAGGAAACTATTGGTCAGTATCTATTTGTCTTTATTCTCCTCTTTCGGGTGTGAGCTGGTTGTGTACAGTACTCTGATGTCTTCTCTTGCAGATGGTTTCCCGGCTGAGATCTCCAAGGCCCGTGAGGGGTATGTCTCAGTCGCCGAACTGGACGCGGCGAATGGGCGAATAGCCTCCCTAGTCAAGGACTTGGAGGAGGCGAAAGCGGCCTCAATTTCTTCGGAGGAGCGGGCGAAGGCTTCCGTTGCCGCGGCTGAGGAAGAACGCAAAGCCACGGATTCCATCATCGTGGGACTGCACAACGAGTAAACTGCCTGGGAGAAGCACGTCAAGGAGAACTGCCGCAAACTCCTTGGTGAGGCTCTGTCTTCGCTTGACCCTTTTGTTGAGTCCCCGCTTTGGGGGTTTCATAGTTTCACTGACACCTGACTTTGCAGTTGTGGTAGGCCAAAGCGACCTGGTGGTGCAAACTTACAACACCTCGCAGTGTGTGACTGCCGTGGTGAATGCGGCCACGGCCTCGGCGTTGTGCGTCCAAGCGGCTCTTCAGGGCATGTCTCCCACCGAAGTTATCCCTAGGGGGCTTACGGGGGTGTGGCGCTATCTAGAAGAGGTGCCCGCCGTTGTGGAGTGGATGACGCGCTCAGCGTTCAGGCGCGGGGCCGCCACAGCGTTGAGCTTGGGTCTCGCCCATTTCCCTAACAACTTCCACCTTGACGATGTGACGAGTGGCTATCCGTCGGCGACCAGCACGATGGAGATGTCAGAGGTGCTGAAGCTGACCACGAAGGCCACCCCTTACGCCGATCGTGTCTTGGCGATGGGGGATCTGCTGCCGTATCAGGAGACGGTGTTGGCGCCTGGCGACCCTGAGCCGGAGCACCGCGACATGAAGTCGGAGTAGCCCTTCTGGTCGTTGTTGTCGAAGTCAGTGACAACGTACTCGATGAACCTGTGGCAGCCTTTTGTGCGTGTCAAGGGGGGTGGCGCTGCTTCTTCATCAGTGCGTGTGGAGTAAACAATGTAATTGTCCAAGTTATAATGTATGCCAAGTGGTGAATGCTGTAAGATATTTTTGCAATATATGCCACGGGGAGTCGATCGACTCGTGTTGTGATTAGGAATGTGTGTTGTATTTTGTTTATGCATTATTTTGATTGAGCGAGTCCCCGAGCGCATCCGCCCTTTAATGGGGGATAACTCAATTGTATACTTTTATGTATTTGTTTTGTTTATGCATTGTTTTTATCCCTCGCGTCTTCTGAGTGGCGAGTCCCCGAGCACGAGTAGGACTGACTTATAAGCGAGTCCCCGAGCGTGGTGCCCGAATGTATTGGTCATGCTCCTGTTACAGGTTGTGAGTGCGTTGTTTGTAACACGTCTCCTCCCCTGGCCCAGAGAGCCAGTCGCTTGGCGAGCCCTATGCAGCTCTCTTACTTGGTGTGTTCCCGAGCCGCGTGGGGGTTCCCGTTTTGCAGAGTCCCCGCGTGTGGTACTTAACCGTTCGAGTCGCTTTGCACGAGGGTGGAAGGGACAGATCTCTATGAGAAGCGTGTACCGGATGTCTTGGCCCGGCGGGCCAGTCGGGCTAGGCGACTCCAATGGCGGCTCCAGGTTGGCGTTTTTCATGGATGACCCAAGGCCCGAATATTTCCGGTGCCTTTGTGCCGCACTACTTAGCCGTGCCGATCGCTCGACCAGAGGTTGACTTCCGTAAGTAGCGTATTGCTAGTATGTACGAGTGCGAGTGGCACAAGAATATGGCGAAGGGACACAATTTGTGCGATCCGAATGAATTTCATTATATATTCCGATGGAGTACAGTGTGAGGTTCTAAGTATAGAACTTTCTGAGGAGGTTTACATTCCATGGCCTCCCGACCTCCAATTGGCCGTCACCCCGTATGTCGATGAGGTAGTAGGCATCGTTGCCAAGGACTCGGCCTATGGCGAATGGCCCCTCCCATGGGGGGGAGAGCTTGTGCATGCCCTTCTTGTCTTGGGCCAGTCGCAGGACCAGGTCGCCTTCCTGGAAGGTGCGAGTTCGCACTCGGCGGCTGTGATAGCGGCGGAATCCTTGCTGGTATATGGTGGTGCGGGAGCGAGCCAGGTCGCGTGCCTCGTTGAGTTGATCGATGCTATCTTGGCGGGCGACCTCGTTGGCCGCCTCGACGTAGTTGGCGACTCGAGGTGAGTCATGCTCCAGGTCGGTTGGCATTACGGCCTCGGCGCCATACACCATGAAGAAGGGCATGAACCTGGTTCATCGGTTGACGGAGGTACGAATCCCCCAAATCACAGAGGGGAGCTCGTCGACCCAGCATCCTAGGGTGCGCTCGAGGCGCACCTGCAGTCGTGGCTTGAGCCCGTGGAGGACGCTCTGGTTGGCGCGCTCTACTTTGCCATTCGATTTCGGGTGAGCGACTGATGCGAGGTCGAGTCGGATGTCGTGTTCTTCATAGAATTTTGCCATGGCCCCCTTGGCAAAGTTGGTGTCGTTGTCTGTTATAATGCTACACGGGTAGCCGTAACGGTAGATGAGTTCGCGTAGGAACTTGGTGGCCGTCTTGCCGTCGCACTTTTTATCGGCTTGGCCTCGACCCATTTGGTGAACTTGTCGACTGCGACCAGGAAGTGAGTGAAACCAGACGGGGCCTTCTTGAACGGACCTACCGTGTCCATGCCCCATACGGCGAATGGCCACGTGATGGGGATTGTCTTGAGTGCCGAGCTAGGGAGGTGCGTCTAGTTGGCGTACTTCTGGCACCCGACGCATTGTTGGACGATGTTGGTGGCGTCGGCGTGTGCGGTGAGCCAGTAGAAACCGTGCCGCATGGCCTTGGCGACTAGCAACTTGGCGCCGGCGTGATGGCCGCAGTCGCCGGCGTGAATGTCCTGGAGGATCTTGCGGCCTTCTTCTGGCTGTACGCAGCACTGGAACACGCCGGTCACGCTGCGCTTGTGGAGCTCGCCGCTGATGATGACGAAGGATTTGCAGCGGTGCACGATCATTCGCGCCTCTCTCTCGTTTCTCGGTAGGAGTTTGTGTTCTAGGAAGGCGACATATGGTGCTGTCCAGTCGCTAGGTTCCACAACCATGGCGACTAAGGCCGGTTCTGGTTGAAGTGGGATCCCGACGTCGATCTCTTTTGGTGGGCTGACCGATGGTTTGTGTATGATGTCAAGGATGACGCCTACTGGAGGCGCTTGTCGGGTCGATCCGATGCGGGAGAGGACGTCCGCCTCCTCGTTTTGCGCTTGTCGATCCACTCGACGGAGTAGCCATCGAAGTGTCCTCAAAACTGGTCAACAACTTGGCGGTACGCGATCATCGTTGGGGAGACGGCGTCGCACGTCCCAGTGAATTGGCCGGCGACTAGGTCGGAGTCGCCATAGCATCGTAGGCGGTTGAGGTTCATCTCCTTGGCGGCTCTCATGCCGTGAAGGAGGGCCTCATATTCTGCCATGTTGTTGGTGCAGGGTTTGAAGTTGAGGTGGAGCACGTAGCGGAGCTTGTCTCCTTTGGGGGAGGTCAGTATGACCCCAGCCCCCGCGCCGTCAGCGTTCTTGGAGCCGTCGAAGTGGAGCGACCAGTAGTGGAGGTATGGGAGCTTCTCTGGCTACTGTGCCTCTTCCCAGTCGGCGAGGAAATCGGCCAGGGCTTGCGACTTGATCACTTTTCGGGGCTCGTATTTGATGTTGTGGACACCGATCTCGACGGCCCACTTGGCGACTCGCCCAGTCGCATCGCGATTGCGTATGATGTCTTGCAGGGCGCGGAGGATACCACCGTGATTGGGTGCTCCTGGAAGTAGTGCGGGAGTCGCCGATGTGCTCGGAATACCGCGTACACCAGTTTTTGGTATTGCGGGTAGCGCTGTCGTGAGTCCGTTAGGACTTCGCTGATGTAGTATACGGGGCGCTGTATGGGGCACTCCTTGCCCTCTTCCGGTCGTTCGGCGACCATCACGGCGCTGACGACTCGAGTAGAGGCCGCGACGTAAACGAGCATTGGCTCTTGGTTGAGTGGTGCGGCGAGTAGAGGTGCCGCGAGTAGCACTTCTTTGAGTGCTTTGAGTGCATCGTCGGCCTCCGCGTCCCATTGGAACATGGGGTTCTTGCGCATCAGGCAGTAGAGGAGCATTGCCTTCTCGCCTAGTCGGGGGATGAAGCGACTGAGAGCCGTGACTCGCCCTGGCAACTTCTGGACGTCGCGCAGGCACTCGGGTTTCCCAAGTCGCGCGATGGTGTCGATCTTGGTGGGGTTGGCTTCGATGCCTCGCTTGGAGACTACATAACCCAAGAGTTGTCCGGTGGGGACGCCGAAGGTGCATTTTCCAGGGTTCAGCTTGATGTTGTACCTCCGCAAGTTTGCGAAGGTTTCTGCTAGGTCGGCGAGCAGATCGTCCTGGCGGGTGGATTTCACCACCACGTCGTCAATGTAGACGTGAATGTAGACGGTGGGCGCGAATGTCGTGCAAATGCCACGGCAGTCGCTGCCACTGGAAACGATTGAGTCTTTCGTGAGGAAGAGTTGCCGGCCATCTGCAGTGCGAGATGGGGGCGGATGCACATAGGTTTACCCAGGCTCGGCCCCCGGAGGGTAAAGACCTACTCCTGCTATATTAGATTATGGGAGAGCGAGTTACAGGGGTGGCGAGCTCGGTGGCTAGGCAGCGAGTCGTTTGAGGGGGTGTATGATGGAACGTAAGTCTCTAGGATACCCTAGGGAGGTTTATATATGAAGCACCTCGCTAGGGTTTACAAGCTATCCCGGAACAAGATAAGGATCCGGAGACCCTGACCTAGTCCGACTGGGATTCTGCTACGCTTCTGGGCTTCTAGTCGCCAGTCGCTGGGCCTTTCCTTCCTTTGTAGTCCAGTCGCCGTCTTTCGGACGCACTCGCAGGCCCTTTGGCCCAATCGGAACATCCTGCTGGGCACACCCCCTTTGGCATATCCCCATCAAATGTGAACGAGGTTGCATCACCACACCCACTTGAGTGTGTGTGGCCATGTGGATCAATGTGGTTTCGAAAAGAACACTGATGGCTCTGAGTATGGCGCCCAGAAAAATGCTGGAGCAATGATGAGGTAGAGCTCGTTGGGAACCCCAAGAGGAAGGTATGATGAGCACAGTAGCAAGTTTCCCTTAGTTATGAAACCAAGGTTTAATCGAACCAGTAGGATCAAGGAAACACCCCAAAGGTGTTACTAGCTGAGCTTTGGCAGGGCGCACTACCGGTGCTAGTAGCAATGTGGAGACCTGCACAACACAACCACAGAACTTTGTCCCCAACTTGCGATGAGGTTGTCAATCTCACCGTGTTTTGCAGAAAACAAAGGATTAAACGTATCGAATGGAAAGAAGTAATAGTTTGCAGAAAGTAAACACAAAATAGTAAAAGACAGTAGATTGAATGTAAAATACAAGGACCGGGATCCATAGTTCACTAGAGGTGGCTCTCCTTAAGATAGATAACATGTTGGGTGAACAAATTACAACGGGGCAATTGACAAACATCGAGAAAGCAATACATGCATATACTAATCATCTTGACTCCTTTGAGATTCGATTGGGCATTACAACATTATACGTAGACCGCCATCCAACTGCATCTATGACTAATAATCCACCTTCAGGTTATCATCCGAACCCCCTCCAGTATTAAGTTGCAAGCAATAGATTATTTCTTTACGAACTGTGTGTAAAGTAAAAAATACGATTGTTCTATGAACAAAGGATTGTTGTTTTCTCCCTAGTAGCAACAGCACATCTAGTACCTTAGAGATTTCTGTCACCTCCCCAGATTACCAGAGGCATGAACCCACTATCGAGCATAAACACTAACTCTTGGAGTTGCTAGCATCTAATTGGGCAAGATAGCTACTAACAATGGAAAGCATGCAAGATCACAAATAAGAAAGACATGATAGAATCAATAATCAATCTAAAATAGCATCTCAATATCCATCGGATCCCCGCAAACACAACATGCAGAATTACAAATAGATGATCTTGATCATGAACGAAGCTCACAAGATCTAGACATGAAAGCACAAAGGAGGAGAACCAGCCATCTAGCTACTACATGGATCTGTAGTCCAAGGATGAACTACTCACACATCACACCGGAGGCTTGCATGGTGATGAAAAAGGCCTCTAGGGTGAATTCCCCTCTCCGGCAGGGTGCTAGGAAGAGCTTCAGATCCCTCCCGATCTAGGGATGGAGATGACGGCGGCTACAGACTCTTTCGTGGATTTTTGATCGTGCCCTTGGGGTTTACGTCCCGAGGGCATCTTATAGTCGGAAGGGGAGACCGAGGGGGTGCCAGGGGCCACCACACCACCCCCTGGCGCGGGCCCAGCCTAGGCGTGCAGCCAGGTGGTGTGGCCGGCCTTTGGCCCCTCTCTGTCTCATATTCTGGCACTTGATGACTTCCGAAAAAATAGGCACTTTGGCTTTTGTCCCGTCTAATTCCGAGAATATTCATTTTCTGACTTTCCTAGAACCAAAAACAGTAGAAAACAGGCAGCTGGCACTGTGGCTCTTGTTAATAGGTTAGTCCAAGAAATCATAATAAAAGTACTCCTAAGTTGGAAAAAAACACAAGAAAGTGGATAAAACTAAGCATGGAACATCAAAAATTATAGATAGATTTGCAATGTATCAACATCCCCAAGCTTAACTCATGCTCGTCCTGGAGTAGGTAAGTGATAAAAAAAGAATAATTTTTGAGGTGACATGCACCATCAAAGACTTGATCAAAGTATTTGTAAAACATTCAAAGCTGGGATCATAGTACTTCAATCATAACATGAAAGACAAAGTTCTAGCAATAAGCAAAGAAACTATGTTGCAACATGAAAAGGCACAAACAAGAGATTCATGAATAACAATGCTTTGCAAGACGTTTGTTTGTTTCACATAAAGAAAAATAGCATCCTAGTATTCAGCTTGTCCCTCAATAGAGTACAAAATATAAATGCATAGGACACCTTCAAAGTTCATAAGAGTGACTAGATACAATAGTTTAAAACAAGCAATATCAAAGTATGCATCAATCAATTAGTCTTGGAACAATGCACATAGAACTAAGAAAGGCCACTATGCTCTCAAAGTAGGTGCATAAAGGTAGAAGGTGGAGACATAATATAATGGTGGAAGAAAGGCGTTTATAAAAGGAAGTAGGGATTCAATTCTCATAAAGAGCTTCCAAAAATTATGGTACTTATAGCTTTCAGCTCTCATTGCCCCTATCATAAGCATCTTGAAGTGATTAAGGTTAAAGTGAACAAACTATGGTGTACATGCTTGACGAAGTATAAGTCAGAAATCTCATGTCCCTTGTATACGAGGGCCGCTCCTCATGCTACTCAAGTTTAGTCACCGGTAAGTTCTTGTCATTGTAAGTACATGTGTATCATAGAGAACCGCCAACGGGGTACCCCTTTCCCGATGATACGGAAGAATCCCCATATCAAAATGACAAGTCAAGTAGACAATGAGCATCTCAGCAATCTTCTTATTTACCATGGGAATATTGTGCTTTTTTCTATCTTTCCTCTTTTCATAATCTTTTTTTTCTTTTCTCTTTTTTTTCTCAATATAGGACTCTTTTTTATAAGAAGAATGCTTCATAAGCAGCTCATTATGGTTACGCTGCAGGTTTCCACCATGTCAGCATGGATTAGACCAGCGGCCTAGGCATTTCTCTAACACATATACATAACTCCATGGACTTACAAGCTCCCCTTTCATTTCACACCGACGACATGCATATACAAAAGAGCATGATATCAACTAGGTACAAGTACCAAGTGCAATGTTGAAAGCGTTCCCCATGAAAGCATGGTTCTGCTAATTCCCAACAAATAAGTGCAAGCATATACAACATAGACGACACAATGGTTCAAGTTTATTAAGGGCAAGAAAAGTAAAGTGTGCCATCAAGTTCGTCAGAGCTTTAATCACTAGTTTTCTCATAACAAGTTTAATATGGAAGGTAAACAAAAGCATGAATATACTTGGAATAGCATAAGCTAGTAGGTAGGTATGGTGGACTCTTTGGAATAACTTGGTTTAGGGAGTTGGATGCATGAGTGAAACTCATACTTGGTTGTGGAGGCTAGCAAAAGACTGGGAGCGACAAATTAAGAGAGCAATAATGGCCATAATCATGCAGAGCGACAAAACATCATTGATCAAAGCATAAAGTGATACTACAAGTTGAAAACTAAAGGATCATAAAGGCTATGGTGACTTGAGATAGGCATAACATGGTGTGAGCATGCGCCAAGTCAACCCAAATAAAGCATCAAAGGAGAATACCACTATACTATGCTTTAATATGCTAAAACAACGCATGATTCATCCAAGGCATATTAAGCAATCTCAATTTTTTATAAAAAGTCATGCTACAGCAAAGAATACTAAGCAAAAGGCTAAAACAATATCAAGCATGGCATGACAAAGCATAGGCCACAGTCAAAAAACGAGCTCTTTTTACCACATAAGCATGAACTTTCCTACTCTTTTCCAGACCAAACCAAACTATTT
This sequence comes from Avena eriantha, assembly GCA_910589775.1. NCBI lineage: Eukaryota > Viridiplantae > Streptophyta > Magnoliopsida > Poales > Poaceae > Avena > Avena eriantha. The sequence continues at coordinate 399,887,959 of OU342742.1, read as the reverse complement.
GCAAACCAATGTATGAAAGAGGGGGTTCAACCAATTTATTCAGAAAACTAAGCAAACCAAAGCAAACGAAAAACCAAAACGAAAACTAAAAGAAGACGCTCCAAGAAAAACACAACTGTGCATGAAACAATAAAAATGAAGCGTTTGGAAGAAACCTAGGATTTTTATTGATGAAGAAGGGGATGCCTTGGGCATCCCCAAGCTTTGACGCTTGTACTTCTTAGATATTTCTTGTGGTGACACGCGTGGCATCCCCAAGCTTGAGCATTTGTCCATCCTTCATCTCATTACTCATTCCTTCCATACACCTGAAAATTTTCCTTCATACAAAACTTCACAAAATCCTTATTAGCAACATTAGTGCACTCAAGATAAATAAGTCTTAAGGTTCAGTTATAACACCAAATAAACTTCCATTAGAACACTAGCTACTGTAGCACTTTCCTCAGAAAGCTCAGTTCCCAAAAAGAACTCAAGAAGGAACCAACAAGAAGCAAATGCAGAAAATGCCAGAAATCTATCAAAACAGACCAGCAAGTAAAGACGAATTTTTTCGAAGACCTTCTGTTACTCAAATCAAAAAAGTGTTGAACTAACAAAAGTTAGATAACAACCTGGGGCAGAAGCACAAAACTTCACTCCTCAAAAAGACGTTCAGAGATTTTACACGAATTTTTATGGTGAAGCACAGAAATCTGTTTCGGGACAGCAACTTTCTCAATCATTACTTCTCTCTCATTAGAGGTTACTCTTGGCACAAAAAGCAAATAAAAAGGATAAGGAGAGGTTATTACAGAGGTAATAACTTCCAAGCCTCATCTAAAACTTTTGGGTTATCTCCCAATAAGCACTTTTCTTTAACGCCTTTAAGTTAGGCATGATAGTTTGAGAAGATGCTCACACAAAAAATATGAATTGAAGTAAAAGAGAGCATCAAGAAGCAAATTCAAAACACATTTAAGTCTATCCCACTTCCTATGTATAGGAATCTCGTATGCAAATAAATTCACAAATAACAAAGTGACATGCATAGGAAGATAAAACGAGAATAACTTCAAAACTTTCAGCACATAGAGAGGTGTTTCAATACCATGAAAACTTCTACAACCATATTTTCCTCTCTCATTATAATTTTCAGTAGCAATAAACTCAACAATATATCTATCACATAAAGCATGCTTTTCATGATCTACAAACACTAGAGCGTTATTATAAACATTTTCAAAAGAATCATCAGGAACATGACATTCGTCCTCCTTTGGTAAGCATGGGGACAATCAAATAATGTAAGGGGTAAAGAGTTACTTTCATTAGAAGGTAGGGATGGGTAGATCCATTCTTCCTCCCCTTGATCATCGCTCTCCTCCACTTTTTCATCCAATGAGCTTCCAGTTTCAGCAATTTCTTCTTCCATAGGCTCCTGCAAGGCATTAGTCTCTTCTATAGGTGGAGAGCATCTATTAAGATATTCAAGAATATAGCCATTTTATTCCCTGTAATTATCAAAGAAAAATTGAAGTATATCATAAACCTCATATTTATAAGGTGCATCATAAGTATTTTCAAGCAAATAAGCTAGTTCGAATGCACCCTTCCAAGCAATAAATTCTTCAATTTGTTCGACATCATAAAAGTTATAATTTCCTTTAACATAAGAAGATATGGTAACATTATCATTATACTCACATTCAAAAGGGAGGTGTTTACCTCCTACAGCAACAAGATTTATCAAAGAAATAAGTAACATTGTAAGTAGAGCACATGTTTCTAGCAATGGTATTCAATTTATCAATTTGTTCCCATAAGTGTTTCCCTTTTTGTGACAAGCGGTGTTCCTTATAATAATATTTTTGTTCTTCCGTGAACCCACCATGCCAATAAGATTCAGTTTCAAAGATACCAACCATTGATAGGAAGCATGAAAAAGCAAGGCAATAATAGACCAACAACTATAGGAGACTTAATTTTTTTCTGTTTTTGAAATAAGAAAGCAAACTTGTAAAACTAAATTTTTTTGTGTTTTTGATAAAGAAAACAAGCAAACAAAGCAAAAAGAAACTAAGCAAAACAAAAATAACAAAGTAAAGAGATTGGTTATGAGGGACTCCCCTTGTGAAGATGTCCTTGACTCCCCGGCAACGGCGCCAGAAAAATGTATTTTCATGGTGTGTAGTTGACATGGTAGTTTCTTCCTCTCCTTCTTCGGTCCCCGGCAACGGCGCTAGAAAAATGCTTGATGGATCTGAGTATGGCGCCCAGAAAAATGCTGGAGCAATGATGATGTAGAGCTCGTAGGGAACCCAAAGAGGAAGGTAGGATGAGCCAAATGCAAGTTTCCCTCAGTTATGAAACCAAGGTTTAATCGAACCAGTAGGAGCAAGGAAACACCCCACCGGTGTTACTAGCTGAACTTTGGTAGGGCGCACTACCGGTGCTAGTAGCAACATGGAGACCTGCACAACACAACCACGGAACTTTGTCCCCCACTTGCGATGAGGTTGTCAATCTCACCGTGTTTTGCGGAAAACAAAGGATTAAACGTATCGAATGGAAAGAAGTAATAGTTTGCAGAAAGTAAACACAAAACAGTAAAAGATTGTAGATTGAATATAAAAGACAAGGACCGGGATCCATAGTTCACTAGAGGTGGCTCTCCTTAAGATAGATAACATGCTGGGTGAACAAATTACAGCAGGGCAATTGACAAACATCAAGAAAGCAATGCATGCATATACTAATCATCTTGACTCCTTTGAGATTCGATTGGGCATTACAACATTATACATAGACCGCCATCCAACTGCATCTATGACTAATAATCCACCTTCAGGTTATCATACGAACCCCCTCCAGTATTAAGTTACAAGCAACAGATTATTGCTTTACGAACTGCGTGTAAAGTAAACAATACGATTGTTCTATGAACAAAGGATTGTTGTTTTCTCCCTAGTAGCAACAGAACATCTAGTACCTTAGAGATCTCTGTCACTTCCCCAGATTACCAGAGGCACGAACCCACTATCGAGCATAAATACTAACTCTTGGAGTTGATAGCATCTACTTGGCCAAGATAGCTACTAACAATGGAAAGCATGCAAGATCACAAATAACAAAGACATGATAGAATCAATAATCAATCTGAAATAGCATCTCAATATCCATCGGATCCCCGCAAACACAACATGAAGAATTACAAATAGATGATCTTGATCATGAACGGAGCTCACAAGATCTAGACATGAAAGCACAAAGGAGGAGAACCAGCCATCTAGCTACTACATAGATCTGTAGTCCAAGGATGAACTACTCACACATCACACCAGAGGCTTGCATGGTGATGAAGAAGGCCTCCAGGGTGAATTCCCCTCTCCGGCAGGGTGCCGGGAAGAGCTTCAGATCCCTCCCGATCTAGGGATGGAGATGACGGCGGCTACTGAATATTTCGTGGATTTTTTATCGGGTCCTTAGGGTTTACGTCCCGAGGGCATCTTATACTTGGAAGGGGAGGCCGAGGGGGTGCCAGGGGCTACCATACCACCCCCTGGCACGGGCCCAGCCTAGCCGCGTGGCCAGGTGGTGTGGCCGGCCTCTAGCCCCTCTTGAGTGTGTGTGGTCATGTGGATCAATGTGGTTTGTGAAAGAACACATGCAATGTATCAAACACATGCAATGACACTCCATGTGTCAAACCATGGTCACAAAGCCCATGAACGTGTTGGAATGCAACTGCCAAAAGAAACGGAGAACCAATGTGATAGAGGTTAGAAAGCAACTACCAAAAGTAATGGAGAACCAATGTGATAGAGGTTGCATGACCACACCCACTTGAGTGTGTGTGGTCATGTGGATCAATGTGGTTTGGAAAAGAACACATGAAATGACAATCCGTGTTTCAAACCATGGTGAGAAATCCCAAGAACATGTGGGAATGCACCTGCCAAATGCAATGTAGCACTAGTGTGAAAGAGGTTACATCAGCACACCCACTTGAGTGTGTGTAGTCATGTGGATCAATGTGGTTTGGAAAATAACACATTCAATGACACTCCATGTGTCAATCCATTGTCACAAAGCCCAAGCACATGTTGGAATGGCACTACCAAATGTAATGGAACACCAGTGTGACATAGGTTGCATCACAACACCCACTTGTATGTGTGGTCTCTTGGATCAATGTGGTTTGAAAAAGAGCACATGCAATGACACTCCATGTGTCAAACCATGGTCACAAAGCCGAAGAAATTGTTGCAATGCAATTGCCAAATGCAAGAGCACCATTGTGGCGGAGGTTGCATCACACACACTTAGTGTGTGTGCTTATGTGGATCAATGTGGTTTGGAAAAGAACACATGCAATCACACTCCATGTGTTAAACCATGGTCAGAAAGTCCAAGAACATGTTGGAATGCAATGAAGCACTAGTGTGAAAGACGTTGCATCACCTCACCAACTTGAGTGTGTGTGTGGTCATGTGTATCAATGTGATTTGGAAAAGAACACATGCAATGACGCTCCATGTGTCAGACCATGCTCACATATCCCAAGAACATGTTATAATAAAACTACCAAATGCAATGGAGCACCACTATGACAGAGGTTCATATCCACACCCACTTGAGTGTGTGTGGTCATGTGGATCAATGTGGGTTGTAAAGAACACATGCAATGACACTCCATGTGTCCTATCATGGTCACAAAGCCCAAGAACATGTTGGAATGCAAATGCCAAATGCAATGGAGTATGAGTTTGACAAAGATTGCATCGCCACACCCACTTGAGTGTGTGTGGTCATGTGGATCAATGTGGTTTGGAAAAGAACACATGCAATGACACTCCATGTGTCAAACTATAGTCACAAAGCCCATGAACATGTTGGAGTGCAACTGCTAAAAGCAATGGTGCACCAGTGTGACAGGGGTTGCATCACCACACCCACTTGAGTGTGTGTGGTCATGTGGATCAATGTGGTTTGGAAAAGAACACATGCAATGACACTCCATGTGTCAAACCATAGTCACAAATCCCATGAACATGTTGGAATGCAACTGCCAAATGCAATGGAGCACTAGTGTGAAGGTTGCATCACCACACCCAGTTGAGTGTGTGTGGTCATGTGGAATAATGTGGTTTGGAAAAGAACACATGAAATGACATTCCTTGTGTCGAACCATGGTCACAAAACCCAAGAACATGTTGGAATGCATTTCCCAAATGCAATGGCACTAGTGTGATAGAGGTTGCATCACCACACCACTTGAGTCTATGTGGTTTGGAAAAGAACACATGCAATGAGAGTCCATGTGTTAATCCATCGTCACAAATTAAAGCCTAAGAACATGTTGGAATGCAACTACCAAATGTAATGGAACACCAGTGTGACACAGGTTGCATCACCACGCCCACTTGAGTGTGTGTGGTCTCCTGGATCAATGTGGTTTGAAAAAGAACACATGCAATGACACTCCGTATGTCAAACCATGATCACAAAGCCCAAGAACATGTTGGAATGCAACTTCCCAATGCAAGAGCACCATTGTGACACAAGGTGCATCACACACACTCAGTGTGTGTGCTCATGTGTATCAATGTGGTTTGGAAAAGAATACATGCAATCACACTCAATGTGCCAAACCATGGTCAGAAAGCCCAAGAACATGATTGTGGCGCCCCGCAAAAACCACTACTAGAAAATCGCGGTGTTTTTGTGCATTGCATCATCATGACCGCATGCTCATGTCATCATGCCACCTTGCATTTGAGCATCGTCATGTCATCTTGCATTTGTTTGCATAAAACTATTTTCGAAAAGTCTGTTTTGTTTTCTAAACGCCCCGTCTTTATTTCAAATTAAAACCCGGGTCTCCGGAATATTTTGTTTTGTCTACCAACAGTTTTCAAAAGCCCCATTTTAAATAATAAGATATTTCTTTTATTTTTAGGAGGCAGCCCGCCATGCCCGAAAGCCCAGCCGGCCACCTCCAAGCCCTAAACTAAAACCTAGTCTAATTCCTAATCCTCCAAGATCCTAGTTCCACCCAATCCTAGTCTACCCAGCCCCTCCACCTCACCCAGCCCAATTGCAGCGCGCCACGTCACCCTGGCCCGATCCCCCAGCCAATCAACCACTTCCACCTCACCCAGCTACGTCCACTCCCTTCACACAGCCACCCCACCGCCACCTACCCCGCGCGGGCCCCGCCCCTGGGATGGACAGACGCGCCACCACTCCCACCTGTGGCTTGCCGCCAGCCTGGGCCCCCCACCGACCGTTTTCCCGCCCGCGCACGCGCTCCCACGCAACCCGCACCGCGCCCCACACCACCTGGTCCTTTCCCCGACCGCACCCGATCCCACCCGCCTGCCGCGTCGCCACCTGGGCACGCTCCCGCCCACACGACGCCACCAACCCCCACCTCCTCCGCTTTTCCCCTCCGACCCCGCTTCCATCCGCCTCGGCCACCCCTGCTCTCCTCCGCCTCGGCAATCGCCGGCCGTCGTCCGCGCCTCCGTGCCCCCCTCCTCGTCGTCCATCGCCCTCCCCCGCGTCCGCCGGCCGAGCCCGTCCTCGACCTCACCGGCTCCCGCTTCCCCGTGCTCTCCTCCGCCGCTCGCGGATCCCTGCCGCCATGCCCGTCTACCCCGCGACCCCGCCGCCACCGGCGTCCCCTCTGCCTCACCACCCCGTCGCTCACCGGCCTCCCGTGCAACCTCCGGCCCACGGCGACCCCGGCTCCAAATCCCCCTCGCCGGCCCTTCTCCGCCGACCCCGCCACCAGCGAGCTCCTCCGCCGCCGCCAGGAGCTCAAGGTCCCGCCAGCCGCCGCCCGCCGCTTGCTCGGTGTCTTCCCCCTCGCCTCTTCGTCTTCCCGAGCGGCCCCGCGCCTCCTCCTCTCTACCGACGCCCCTGCGCGCAGCCGCCTTCCCGTCACGCTGGGCCGCCTCGTATTTTTCCCTAGCCCCTGCACGGCTTCGCCGGCGTCACCTGGTACCGCGACCCCGAGCCCGGCGTCCACCTCCCTACATCGCATCCTCAAGCCCCGTCGCGAGGCTACCGTCGTTGCCGTCTCGCGCCGCATCGTCGGAGCTTCCCCAGCCTTGAGGCCACCACCAGAGCCTCCCCAAGTTGCTACCGTGGCCTCTCATTTTGGTGCCCAGCCCGTGTCCTCACTCGGCAAGTCTTCGGTGGTTTGGCTCTCTAATGCGTTGTGAGCTGGTGACGGATGCATGGAGACTAAAATCCGGGCAACAAGTGAGACTATGTGGTGTTGATGAAAAACGAGTGTCGTAAGCCCAATGACCATATGGTCGTGTTGCACCAAGATCTACAATCTGAGAAGGCGACCACTAGTACCTGGTGTTGTTTCGAGTGCTCCATCGACCAAAGAAGCCGGAACCCGGACCCGAACCACATCGAACCCCAAGATCGTCGAACCCCGATGTGTGATCCCCTTTTCCGAGCAATATTTTATAAAATTGTGCATATTAAATTGCTCATACTTGCATGCATATTAGGGGAGTTTGGGGCTATTTCGATAATTAATCTAAATTAAATATGGAGACTATATGAGAGCTTTTCTAGTCTTATATTGTCTTCATTTAAATTTTGTGTAACGAGTCGGCGCCATGTTTTGCCTTGTTAATACAACATTTAAATTGCGGGGGTTCTAAATAATTTGAACCTATTAATTAAATGTCGGGACCCAGGTTCCGCTTAATCCTGTCTAGTTGCACCGCATCTATGCCATGCCATGCATCATATCATAAACATGCCGATTCTTCTGTCGCAGTATTAAATATTGCATCCGGTGTTTCTTCTAGTGTTTGCTTCTTCGCGGATTAGGCCGATGAGTGGATGCGAGTATCGACAAGTTCTCCGGATTTGATCCGCCGGTAGTGTTTCCCAGGCAAGCATCTCTCCCCCTTCTACCTATTTTGCATTTATAGTCTTTATTTCCTCCTGTTGATCTATTGCTATCCGTGTCGCGATGCTTTAGTTTCCGCACCGCAGTTATATCCCGTGCAGCCTCTATATTGCCTTGGACACATCCTATTACCTGTGTTTGGTAGATAGCTGGCCTTGCGAGTCATAGTCGCTTGCTCAGGTGTGATCTCATGTTGTCAAGTACCACAATTGTTGGAATGCTGGCAGATGTTTATCGGTGGAGATGCTTATTGGTGGAGATGATCATGACTTTAAACACAACTATTAAAATGCTAGATATAACTAACGCAGAGGCATCGGTGGGCAATAGATGTATTTGGTTCTTCCACGCTCACTTGTGTCCCGTGGGACCCCGAGTACTTGATACTTGTTCCTTGATTTTTCGCACTATCCACATCCGGGAGGCCTTATGGACCCTCCTGAGCCAGTGCTTGATTCATTTCTATTTCTTGGGGCCACACACTAGTTTGGAGTTTTATTACTATCCTGTACTTATGCCATGTTACTGCTTTATACGATTGTGCGTGGAGCACATGTACTGTTTAGGACCGTGACACGTTTTCGCTGTATCGACAAGCCCAGTCACACTTTCGGGTTCCCAGTCGTTTACAGCCGTCCACACAAACCCTGGGTCCGTTCCGGAGCCGGCCAACTTCGTTGCGGGTAGCTTAGTGGGGTGGCCCCCTGAAATATTTCTGAATCCTGTGATCACTTTGTCGTGAATGCCTCGTTGGGTTTTGAGTTGGTTTTTCCGAGGTTGATCGAGTGTGTGTTGCTATTTGTGCACCCCTGTAGGGTAAAACTTTCTGAAAACCGTGTCCGCGGTTATGGAAGACTTGGAGCAAAGTATCTCGATCATAGACAAGCATAACTAAAGTAGTGCTATAAACTTGACTTAATATATGACTAGTAATCAGATTCAACTATAACGGAATGGATATTAAAAATGCCAACAACTGGTGGATCTGGGTTGTTTCGTGATATGTTGTACCTCCCTAGTAAGTATCGCAACTCCAATGGAATGTGATAAAAGTGCCAACAATCGCTGGGTTTTGGGATTCCTCGGGACAATTATATCTGACTAGTAAATGTTCCAACTACAACGGAATGGTGATTAAAACTGCCCACTACCTATGCTATCAGGATGATTCATGCTATCTATATCTGATTAATAATTGCTGCAACTATAATGGAATGAGTAAAATTGCCAACCGTGTGAGTTCCTCGGCCCGACTTCCTCGTTTGGACTCGAGGGGGAAATACCAGGATGGGTATGTTTGGTGTAGTCTCAGGTTGGATCCGAATAGGTTTTTCTTATCCCTCTCTAATAGCCGCCAGGTTCACAAAGTCTCTGTAGGTTGTTTAGTGCCGCTGCGCTGCCGCTTCAGCCCACCATACCTATGTAGGCGAGAGCCGCCGAATTCTAGCCTCGCCGTGTAATGGCCTCAGTATTGACGCTCCTCTTTTTCCTTTGCCCTTTGTCGGCACCCCCTTTTGTTTTAGCAGGTTTAAGATCGACGTCGTTAGCAAGGTTACCCTTCCAGCTTGGCCTGGGCAGGGTTATGGACGCCATTGGTTATTCTTTAGGGCTCTTAGCCCCATTTGCATCTTGTCCGTAGTCGGACGCTCTATCGTTTCAAAGTGATTTGGGTCTTTGTATTGTATATCTGTATTCTTGACTCGTTGAATCGCTGTTGAATATATATCTGTTCTGTGGGTCCCATCGAGGACTGTTGTGTAATGTTATTACTTCGTTTTCCACCCGCACGAAAGTACCTGGTGGGCGTCCTTGAATCGTTTCTATGCGGGTTTGGCGGAAAGGGCTAAAACTTGCATAGGGCCGATTTGAGGGTGTTACAGAGTGGTATCAGAGCTCAGCAGTTACGATACCCCACAAGTCCAGCCTATAGGATAACCTAGCTAACGGCTGAAGTAGAGTGTCAAAACCATTTTGAAAAATCGGTTGGATAGATCTGATTAGGTCTGATTTTACTCCTTACCCCTCTGCTATTCTCCTCTTACCTCTGCATGTTTTGGATCTGTTCCCTTATCTTTTCTTCAAGTCCAAGAATTCTCATGGTTGGGTTTTCCATCGTACCTTCAGGGTTTCGCTTCCTCCTTTGGCAACGGTGTTTCTACCTCCGGACTTCACGCTATCTAAGTGATCCTTTATCTGTGGTACCATCCTTTGTTCCTTGTTTGTGCCTCCTAGTGTTTTCCAACACGACGACATCATCTACGCCAGATCCGATGCAGAGCCTGCATCACTCCTGTGTCTCGAACCTTGCTTGTCGAGATCTTCAGTCTAATTCTGAGAGTTCGTTGCGTAAATCTTCGATTCATGTGCAGAGTCATGGTTCAGGTGCGCGATGGACTGATCACCATCCGACTACTCTTATCATTCGCTTTTGTATATTGAATCGGTGGATCCAGCAATTTTACTCTGTCCATGGAAGCTAGAGGTGGCTTTATTTGTGGATACCTCTACCTTCGCCTTTTGTTCCCGGAGTATTCTCTCGACGATCACGGACAAGGACATCTTGTTAGTGGTGTCGCGAGAATCTACATGAAGCGAGAAGATTCAGATCGCCGACCTTCTTTCCGGTACCATGAGGCGGATCTCGAGGGCGAGATCCATTGTTAGTGGTGTCGAATTGTGGCGCCCCGCAAAAACCACTACTAGAAAATCGCGGTGTTTTTGTGCATTGCATCATCATGACCGCATGCTCATGTCATCATGCCACCTTGCATTTGAGCATCGTCATGTCATCTTACATTTGTTTGCATAAAACTATTTTCGAAAAGTCTATTTTGTTTTCTAAACGCCCCGTCTTTATTTCAAATTAAAACCCGGGTCTCCGGGATATTTTGTTTTGTCTACCAACGGTTTTCAAAAGCCCCATTTTAAATAATAAGATATTTCTTTTATTTTTACGAGGCAGCCCGCCAGGCCCGAAAGCCCGGCCGGCCACCTCCAAGCCCTAAACTAAAACCTAGTCTAATTCCTAATCCTCCAAGATCCTAGTTCCACCCAATCCTAGTCTACCCAGCCCCTCCACCTCACCCCGCCCAATTGCAGCGCGCCACGTCACCCTGGCCCGATCCCCTAGCCAATCAACCACTGCCACCTCACCCAGCTACGTCCACTCCCTTCACACAGCCACCCCACCGCCACCTACCCCGCGCGGGCCCCACCCCCAGGATGGACAGACGCGCCACCACTCCCACCTGCGGCCTGCCGCCAGCCTGGGCCCCCCACCGACCGTTTTCCCGCCCGCGCGCGTGCTCCCACGCAACCCGCACCGCGCCCCACACCACCTGGTCCTTTCCCCCGACCGCACCCGGTCCCACCCGCCTGCCGCGTCGCCACCTGGGCACGCTCCCGCCCACACGACGCCACCAACCCCCACCTCCTCCGCTTTTCCCCTTCGACCCCGCTTCCATCCGCCTCGGTCGCCCCTGCTCTCCTCCGCCTCGGCAATCGCCGGCCGTCGTCCGCGCCACCATGCCCCCTCCTCGTCGTCCATCGCCCTCCCCCGCGTCCGCCGGCCGAGCATGTCCTCGACCTCACCGGCTCCCGCTTCCCCGTGCTCTCCGCCGCCGCTCGCGGATCCCGGCCGCCATGCCCGTCTACCCCGTGACCCTGCCGCCGCCAGCGTCCCCTCTGCCTCACCACCCCGTCGCTCGCCGGCCTCCCATGCAAGCTCCAGCCCACGGCGACCCCGGCTCCAGATCCCCCTCGCCGGCCCTTCTTCGCCGACCCCCGCCGCCCGCCGCCTGCTTGGCGTCTTCCCCGTCGCCTCTTCGTCTTCCCGAGCGGCCCCGCGCCTCCTCCTCACTACCGACGCCCCTGCGCGCAGCCGCCTTCTCGTCACGCCGGGCCGCCTCGTCGTTTTCCCCAGCCCCTGCACGGCTTCGCCGGCGTCACCTGGTACCGTGACCCCGAGCCCGGCGTCCACCTCCCTGCATCGCATCCTCAAGCCCCGCCGCGAGGCTTCCTTCGTTGTCGTCTCGCGCCGCATCGTCAGAGCTTCCCCAGCCTCGAGGCCACCGCCAGAGCCTCCCCAAGTTGCTACCATGGCCTCTCATTTTGGTGCCCATCCCGTGGCCTCACTCGGCAAGTCCTCGGTGGTTTGGCTCTCTAATGCGTTGTGAGCTGGTGGCGGATGCATGGAGACTAAAATCCGGGCAACAAGTGAGACTATGTGGTGTTGATGAAAAACGAGTGTCGCAAGCCCAATGACCATATGGTCGTGTTGCGCCAAGATCTACAATCCGAGAAGGCGACCACTAGTACCCGGTGTTGTTTCGAGTGCGCCATCGACCAAAGAAGCCGGAACCCGGACCCGAACCACATCGAACCCCAAGATCGTCGAACCCCGATGTGTGATCCCCTTTTCCGAGCCCTATTTTATAAAATTGTGCATATTAAATTGCTCATACTTGCATGCATATTAGGGGAGTTTGGGAATATTTCGATAATTAATCTAAATTAAATATGGAGACTATATGAGAGCTTTTCTAGTCTTATATTGTCTTCATTTAAATTTTGTGTAACGAGCCGGCGCCATGTTTTGCCTTGTTAATACAACATTTAAATTGCGGGGGTTCTAAATAATTTGAACCTATTAATTAAATGTCGGGACCCCGGTTCCGCTTAATCCTGTCTAGTTGCACCGCATCTGTGCCATGCCATGCATCATATCATAAACATGCTGATTCTTCTGCCGTAGTATTAAATATTGCATCCGGTGTTTCTTCTAGTGTTTGCTTCGTCGCGGATTAGGCCGATGAGTGGATGCGAGTATCAACAAGTTCTCCGGATTTGATCCGCCGGCAGTGTTTCCCAGGCAAGCATCTCTCCCCCTTCTACCTATTTTGCATTTATAGTCTTTATTTCCTCTTGTTGATCTATTGCTATCCGTGTCGCGATGCTTTAGTTTCCGCACCGCAGTTATATCCCGTGCAGCCTCTATATTGCCTTGGACACCTCCTATTACCTGTGTTTGGTAGATAGCTAGCCTTGCGAGTCGTAGTCGCTTGCTCAGGTGTGATCTCATGTTGTCAAGTACCACAATTGTTGGAACGCTGGCAGATGTTTATCGGTGGAGATGCTTATTGGTGGAGATGATCATGACTTTAAACACAACTATTAAAATGCTAGATATAACTAATGCAGAGGCATCAGTGGGCAATAGATGTTATTTGGTTCTTCCACGCTCACTTGTGTCCCGTAGGACCCCGAGTACTTGATACATGTTCCTTGATTTTTCGCACTATCCACATCCGGGAGGCCTTATGGACCCCCCTGAGCCAGAGCTTGATTCATTTCTATTTCTTGGGGCCACAAACTAGTTTGGGGTTTTATTACTATCCTGTACTTATGCCATGTTACTACTTTATTACGATTGTGCGTGGAGCACCTGTACTGTTTAGGACCGTGACACGTTTTCGCTGTATCGACAAGCCCAGTCACACTTCCGTGTTCCCAGTCGTTTACAGCCGTCCACACAAACCCTGGGTCCGTTCCGGAGCTGGCCAACTTCGTTGTGGGTAGCTTAGTGGGGTGGCCCCTGAAATATTTCTGAATCCTGTGATTGCTTTGTCGTGAATGCCTCGTTGGGTTTTGAGTTGGTTTTTCCGAGGTTGATTGAGTGTGTGTTGCTATTTGTGCACCCCTGCAGGGTAAAACTTTCTGAAAACCATGTCCGCGGTTATGGACGACTTGGAGCACAGTATCTCGATCATAGACAAGCATAACTAAAGTAGTGCTATAAACTTGACTTAATATATGACTAGTAATCAGATTCAACTATAACGGAATGGATATTAAAAATGCCAACAACTGGTGGATCTGGGCTGTTTCTTGATATGCTGTACCTACCTAGTAAGTATCGCAACTCCAATGGAATGTGATAAAAGTGCCAACAATCGCTGGGTTTTGGGATTCCTCCGGACAATTATATCTGACTAGTAAATGTTCCAACTACAACGGAATGGTGATTAAAACTGCCCACTACTTATGCTATCAGGATGATTCATGCTATCTATATCTGATTAATAATTGCTACAACTATAATGGAATGAGTAAAATTGCCAACCGTGTGAGTTCCTCGGCCCGACTTCCTCGTTTGGACTCGAGGGGGAAATACCAGGATGGATATGTTTGATGTAGTCTCAGGTTGGATCCGAATAGGTTTTTCTTATCCCTCTCTAATAGCCGCCAGGTTCACAAAGTCTCTGTAGGTTGTTTAGTGCCGCTGCGCTGCCGCTTCAGCCCACCATACCTATGTAGGCGAGAGCCGCCGAATTCTAGCCTCGCCGTGTACTGGCCTCAGTATTGACGCTCCTCTTTTTCCTTTGCCCTTTGTCGGCACCCCTTTTGTTTTAGCAGGTTTAAGATCGACGTCGTTAGCAAGGTTACCCTTCCAGCTTGGCCTGGGCAGGGTTATGGACGCTATTGGTTATTCTTCAGGGCTCTTAGCCCCATTTGCATCTTGTCCGTAGTCGGACGCTCTATCGTTTCGAAGTGATTTGGGTCTTTGTATTGTATATCTGTATTCTTGACTCGTTGAATCGGTGTTGAACATATATCTGTTCTGTGGGTCCCATCGAGGACTATTGTGTAATGTTATTACTTCGTTTTCCATCCGCACGAAAGTGCCTAGTGGGCGTCCTTGAATCGTTTCTATGCGGGTTTGGCGGAAAGGGCTAAAACTTGCATAGGGCCGATTTGAGGGTGTTACAATGATGGAATACAGTGGAGAAACAATGTGAAAGAGGTTGCATCACCACACCAACTTGAGTGTGTGTGGTCATGTGTATTAATGTGGTTTGGAAAGGAACACATGCAATGACACTCCATGTGTCAAACCATGGTCAGAAAGCCCAAGAACATGTTGGAATGCAACTACCAAATGCAATGGAGCACCTGTGTTACAAAGATGCATCACCACACCCACTTGAGTTTGTGTTGTCATGTGGATAAATGTGGTTTGGAAAATAACACATGCAGCGGCACTCCATGTGTTAAACCATGCCTAAAAATCCCTAGAACAAGTTGCAATGCTACTGCCAAATGCAATCGAGCACCAGTGTGAAAGAGGTTGCATCACCACACCCACTTGAGTGTGTGTGTATTCATGTGGATCAATGTGGTTTGGAAAATAACACATGCAATGTCACTCCATGTGTCAAAACATGGTCACAAAGCCCAAGAACATGTTGGAATGTAACTGTCAAATGCAATGGAGCACCAATGTGACAGAGGTTGCATCACCACACCCACTTGAGTATGTGTGGTCATGTGGATCAATGTGGTTTGGAAAATAACACATGCAATGGCACTCCATGTATCAAACCATGGTCAAAAAGCCCAAGAACATGTTATAATGCAACTACCAAATACAATGGAGCACCAGTGTGTCAGAGGTTGCATCACCACACCCACTTGAATGTGTGTGATCATGTGGATCAATGTGCTATGGAAAACAACACATCCAATGACACTCCATTTGTCAAATCATCGTTAAAAAGCCCAAGTACATGTTGGAATGCAACTGCCAAATGCAATGGAGCATGAGTGTGATAGAGGTTCCATCGCCACACCCACTTGACTGTGTGTGGTCATGTGATCTATGTGGTTTGGTAAAGAACACATCGAATGACACTCCATTTGTCAAACCATGGTCAGAAAGCCCAAGAACATGTTGGAATGCAACAGGCAAATGCAATGGAGCACCAGTGTGAAAGAGGTTGCATCACCACAACACTTGAGTGTGTGTTCCCATGTTGATCAATGTCTTTTGGAAAATAACACATGCGGCAACACTCCATGTGTCAAACCCTGGTCAGAAAGCCCAAGAACATGTTGGAATGTAATTTCCAAATACAATGTAGCACCAGGGTGAAAGAGGTTGCATCACCACACCCACTTGAGTGTGTGTGTGTGTGTGTGTGTGGTCATGTGGATCAATGTGGTTTGGAAAGAACACATGCAATGTCACTCCATGTGTAAAAACATGGTCACAAAGCCCAAGAACATGTTGGAATGCAACTGCCAAACGCAATGGAGCACTAGTGGGAAAGAGGTTGCATCACCACAACCACTTGAGTGTGTTTGGTCATGTGGATCAGTGTGGTTTGGAAAAGAACACATGCAATGACACTCCATGCGTCAAACCATGGTCAGAAAACACAAGAACATGTTGGAATGCAACTACCAAATGCAATGTAGCACCAGTGTGAAAGAGGTTGCATCACCACACCCACTTGAGTGTGTGTGTGGTCATGTGGATCAATGTGGTTTGGAAAAACACATGCAATGACACTCCATGTGTCAAACCATGGCCATAAAGCCCAAGAACATGTTGGAATGCAACTGGCAAACGCAATGGAGCACCGGTGTTATAGAGGTTGTATCACCACACCCGCTTGAGTGTGTGTGGGATGGGTTCGTAGCATGGATAACAAAAAATTTCTACCGCAAGAACAAACAAAACCCAGATCTAATCTATTAGACATGTGCAACGAGATAGATAGGAACTAATCCTCGTAGATCCGAAAGCGTTAACGCGATGTTAATCAATGTGTTTTGGAAAATAACACATGCGGCAACACTCCATGTGTCAAACCATGGTCAGAAAGCCCAATAACATGTTGGAATGCAATTTCCAAATACAATGTAGCAACAGGGTGAAAGAGGTTGCATCACCACACCCACTTGAGTGTCTGTTCCCATGTTGATCAATGTGTTTTGGAAAATAACACATGTGGCAACACTCCATGTGTCAAACCATGGTCAGAAAACACAAGAACATGTTGGAATGCAACTGCCAAATGCAATGTAGCACTAGTGTGAAAGAGGTTGCATCACCACACCCACTTCAGTGTGTATGTGGTCATGTGGATCAATGTGGTTTGGAAAAATACATGCAATGACACTCCATGTCTCAAACCATGGCCAGAAAGCCCAAGAACATGTTGGAATGCAACTGGGAAACGCAATGGAGCACCAGTGTTATAGAGGTTGTATCACCACACCCGCTTGAGTGTGTGTGGTCATGTGGATCATTGTGGTTTGGAAAAGAACACATGCAATGACACTCCATGTGTCAAACCATGGTCAGAAACCCCAAGAACATCTTGGAATGCAACTACCAAATGCAATGGAGCACCAATGTGAAGAGGTTGCATCACCACACCCATTTGAGTGTGTGTCTTCATGTGGATCATTGTGGTTTGGAAACTACACATGCAATGACACTCCATGTGTTAAACCATGGTCAAAAAGCCCAAGAACATGTTGGAATGCAACTACCAAATGCACTGGAGCACCACCATGAAAGAGGTTGCATCAGCACACCCACTTGAGTGTGTATCTTCATGTGCATCAATGTGGTTTGGAAACTACATATGCAATGACACTCCATGTGTTAAACCATGGTCAGAAAGCCCACAAACATGTTGGAAGGCAACTACCAAATGTAATGTAGCACCACTGTGAAAGAGGTTGTATCACCACACCCGCTTGAGTGTGTGTGGTCATGTGAATCATTGTTGTTTGGAAAAGAACACATGCAATCACACTCCATGTGTCAAACCATGGTCAGAAAGCCCAAGAACATGTTGGAATGCAACTAGCAAACGCAATGGAGCACCAGTGTGAAAGATATTGCATCACCACAACCACTTGAGTGTGTTTGCTCATGTGGATCAATGTGATTTGGAAAAGAACACATGCAATGACACTGCATGTGTCAAACCATGGTCACAAAGCCCAAGAACATGTTAGAATGCAACTGCCAAATCCAATTGAGCACTAGTGTGACAGAGGTTGCATCACCACACCCACTTGAGTGTGTGTTGGCATGTGGATTAATGTTGGCTGGAAAAGAAAACATGCAATGACACTCCATGTGCCAAATCATGGTCAAAAAGCCTAAGCACTTGTTGGAATGCAACTGCCAAATGCAATGAAGCATGAGTGTGATAGAGGTTGCATCACCACACCCACTTGAGTGTGTGTGGTCATGTGCATAAATGTGGTTTGGTAAACAAAACTTGCAATGACACTCCATGTGTCAAACCATGGTCAGAGATCCCAACAACATGTTGGGATGGAACTGCCAAATGCAATGGAGAACTAGTGTGAAAGAGGTTGCCTCACCACACCCACTTGAGAGTGTGTGGGCATGTGGATCAATGTGGTTTGGAAAGAACACATGCAATGTCACTCCATGTGTAAAAACATGGTCACAAAGCCCAAGAACATGTTGGAATGCAATTGCCAAATGCAATGGAGCACCAGTGGGAAAGAGGTTGCATCACCACAACCACTTGAGTGTGTTTGGTCATGCGGATCAGTGTGGTTTGGAAAAGAACACATGCAATGACACTCCGTGCGTCAAACCATGGTCAGAAAACACAAGAACATGTTGGAATGCAACTGCCAATGCAATGTAGCACCAGTGTGAAAGAGGTTGCATCACCACACCCACTTGAGTGTGTGTGTGGTGATGTGAATCAATGTGGTTTGGAAAAACAGATGCAATGACACTCCATGTGTCAAACCATGGCCATAAAGCCCAAGAACATGTTGGAATGCAACTGGCAAACGCAATGGAGCACCAGTGTTATAGAGGTTGTATCACCACACCCGCTTGAGTGTGTGTGGTCATGTGGATCAATGTGTTTTGGAAAATAACACATGCAATGACACTCCATTTGTCAAACCATGGTTAGAAAGCCCAAGAACTTGTTGGAATGCAACTGCCAAATGCAATGTAGCACCAGTGTGAAAGAGGTTGCATCACCACAACCACTTGAGTATGTTTGCTCATGTGGATCAATGTGGTTTGGAAAAGAACACATGCAATGACACTCCATGTGTTAAACCATGGTCAGAAATCCCAAGAACATGTTGGAATGCAACTGCCAAATGTAGTGGAGAACTAGTGTGACAGAGGTTGCATCACCACACCCACTTGATTGTGTGTGGTCGTGTGGATCATTATGGTTTGGAAAAGAACATATGGAAGGTTTGATCGTAACCTTAGCACCCAATGGTGGCAGTTATATTGAGTATTTTGGAGGCCTACCCCAAGACACTTGTTCTGCCTCCGATTGTTACAGACCGTTCAATGGGTGCGCTTGGACGATTTGGGATGGTTCTTTGTAAGAGATATACGCGAGTAGGATGTTCTACAACATGATTGCCACGCTTACTATCAGCTTTCACTGGACATACTCGCAATACTGCATGCTCCCACTAGTCAGTGTCACATGTTCTGTGGGCCCACCTGCCAGGGTCAGATGTTTTGTGGGCCCACCTGCTAGTGTTATGCCCCCTTTGCTTCTCCTCCTTCCCATTTAATTATATTCCTTCCCCTTGAAGCCACTATTCCCACTTCTCTTCCATCCTGCCATAGCCGCAAGACGGCGATGCCTCCAACGATATCTCACGCATCCACCCCAGTCCCGCACCCCCTTTCACCATGGGTTCACAATGAGACGATGAGGAAACGCGTCAAGATGACAGCGATGGTGATTTCGATGTGAGTAGTCTCATCTCTAACATCCGTGGCCATTTATCTATTTTGTTCTAGATCTACTTTGATTACTCATGCACGTCTGATGTGTTAGGACAACCAGCCGTTTACGACTCTGATTATCACGGTTTAGCGGAAGGAGACAGTCCTTCGCAATGTAAACATGGAGATGTGCCCGCTAAATTTATAGCGTTCGAAGGAAGCAACATAGGCATGAGGTTTTTAGGGTGTCAAGGACAGGGAGCAATGTTACCATGTAAAAGTTGCAGTGTTGTCAAATAGGTAGATCCAGAGTGGCCCAAATCGTTATAGAAATCGCTGAACAAACTATGGGATATGACTGTTGAGTTGAAAGAAGCCATAGTCAGCTATATTTTTGAGAGTATTGAGATGAAGTTATTTGACCATAGTGACACAACCAAGCTTCACCGTGATCTCAGGAGGGTGCAAGACAAGGTTAGCAAAGACGAGGAGGAGAGGGATGTGGCATTGGCCATGAAGGCTAAAGCAGAGAAAGAACTGACTGGAGCAAGGATTGAACTTCACCAGGCCAAAGTCTACCAGGCTACAACTACGGGTATGCACAAGTTCACGAGGATGAGTGGAGAGAAACAATTGAAGTTGTACCAGGAAGATGCTAAAAGCATGGCGTAGACGATTCAGTCCTTGCGCTCGCAGGAAGATGTGCATCAGGGTATGATTAGGAAGATCAAGGATATGTGTGATAACTAGTTCTATTTACCTAGAGCTTCGTACTTTTTAAATTGTACTGATACTACTTGTTGACCAAATGGTCTTAACTAGTGGTCTCGGAGTCCTGGGAGAAAACAAATTGGTCGTCCGTTATGATGTCTTTGCCTTTCATTTCTTCCTTTTGTCTGATAATGGTTATAATATGAATTTTGTGATTTGTTAAAATGTAATCTACATGGATTCTACTACATGTAAATGGCATAGACACAATTTATAAAGTGTAAGCACGTACACCTTGTTAGTGTGTTTGAGCGAGAGATCCGGGAGCTTCACCAGATGCATGGGAGGCAGGAGTAGGAGGTGGTGAGATACACAGACTCATAATTATGCCAGAAAGTGGAAACAATTTCCTTATTACCTAAGCATTATCGGTTGTCATTGCTATTTAATTTGCCAAGTCTTTTTCCAGTAGTTGAAATAAATTGCTGCTTCATGGAGTATAGCAGCCTATAACTTGGCTTTCATCTCAGAACCTTATAATAAGTGTAATCCTAAAAGCAAATATTTATGAAGCGCTTAAATAATTTATTTCTATCCCACTAACATCGATCGAATTTGGAGACCCCTCCCCCTCAGCAATCGCGGTCCCGATGCTGCAATTTTTCAGATAGTAGTGGCACAATTACAATTTTGGATTCAACTAGTGACTTGGCCGTTTCCAAACCTCAAGTCGCAGTACATTTTACTTCGCGAACGGGGGTAGATTGTTTTTCCCGACAAGTTCCATGCATACAGCTCTAGAATTTAACTGAATTACATATATAGTTCAAGTTCAACACATTATTATGCATCTTTATTGCCAGCTTTCTTCCCCTGCCCGGGTGCCAACTTGCTTGCCTTCATGTCCACTGGCTTCTTCATTACCTACCTTCTTCCTCTTCCTAGGTGCCAATTTTCTTACCTTCACGTACTCTGCATCTCCGAATCGACGGAAGTCAGGCCAATCAGCACCAGAATCGTGTCCAACATCATCACTTCACACGTTTTGATTTTCTTCCCGTAACAAAATCACTAACTCAGCAGTCATGTTTCTTACCTTGCGATTCCTGCCAAAGAAACACGACACGGCTAATTATCTAATATCTACAAAGTAACAAAAAATTACAATTCAACATAAACATGCGAACCACAAGAGATTTTTTCTTATCAGCAGCAGGAGTTCGAGTGACCATCATATCCAGAAATAGCAGGGCGACTCCTAGTAGCAGCAACCTCCACATCTAGTATTTTACAATTCAGCCTAAACATCCGAATCCCAAGACACTTCTTCATCAACCCGGTTTGCTGACTATCACACGTTATAGGTACCATGATATCTCGTTCATCCATGAATCTGAACTGTGCAGTCGGCTTCGACCATATTTCATCATGTTTACGCAGAGCAGCAACAATACCCGGGATAGTGCAGATATGCGCAGGTGCTTCTTCCATTGTGAGACAATGAATTTGAATCCACTTGCCCTTCTTATTTGCTAATTTAGAGTGGTAGCTGTCGAGCATTACCGTAATGAGGTAAGGGTGGTCCGCGGAGATCCTGCTTGACAAAAAGTTGGGGACAAAAGATAAAAATTATTTGTCAGCATTGGGATAGCAAACAATTATAGGTTTGATCTATCTCTTTAATGTCAATAGCCAACTAGCAGTTATAGTTAATGCGAATACCAAAGAGAAGAGTAGCTCACCCGCATGTAGCCTAAACTTCTGCTTTCTTGGTAATAGGATCTGCCATCGTACGGGCTGCTCAGCTCGTCCGACGGTGGAGGACGGCTAGAGCCTCGCAATGGAGGACATGACATGCGGCCATTGGCGCTCCGGATCAGCGAGTGGGCGCAACAAATTGGCACCGAAAGAAAAATGTACCAAGGGACCATCCTGGTTGGAGGGTGTATTTTGCCGTCTCCAGTGCTAGGGTTCATACGAAGGAGTGAGTGAATTTGTGAATTTGGTCAATGCACTAAGACGTTTATTTCCTCGTGTTGCCTACATGGTTGTCGTATTGCGCTCGCGTCATAGATAGAGTACTGACATGAGGGTCCCACCGTTCACTTCACAGGACAGTTGACGGAATATTTGAATTTGGTAAGGGTAGGATGAGTTGCCTCGAAATGGTCTCTCTTGATAGTTGAAAGCTCAACTATGCGAAATGTGATAATTACATGCAATTTAGACCCCGCGATGCACTCGCACGCCAACTTCGGGGCCGCCCCGGTGGCGACCACGGGAGTCTGCGAAGAGAGCGCTCCAACGGTGAGCGATTTCCAAATCACACATGAGGTGGCAGCGCTACGCTGCACTGGCCATCCTGCGTGACGTTCTCGTCGCCATAGTCAGTTTCCACCCGACAGTCCACCTGAGGCCACCCAGTCACTGCCAAACACTGACATGCATTTGCTCTAACGCGTTTAAGTGTACTCTATAAATGTTCTCCTAATTAATCATTAAAAGCGCCATTAGTGGTGAAGGCCGAGCTGGGCGGGCGGGGTGAGCTGGTGGCCGGCGCCATGCGGGGTGCGTGGGGAAGTGGAGTAGGTGGACGACCATCATCCTGTTGACTTTTCTTGCTATGTACCGAGAGTTTCAGTAAGTTCAGTCTTATATTACCCAATATGCTGATGGAATTATTCGATCCTTTGATTGATAGGGGCAGGAAGATAAGAAAACTACCTGGTTGGCGCAAATACAGCCTGATCAACTTCATGTTTTAAGTTTGATAGATATTCACTGGGAGCTCAGCCTGATACATATTCACCAGGATCTGAGCCGAACATGTTCATATCAGGAGCCGAATCTTTGTAAGGGTTTCTCTCGATTCACAAGTTGGTCACAATATATGGATACAAATTCGGATTCGAGTCCGGAAGAAGGGGATGAGAAACACAGAAAAAGAGAAAGTGAGATGAGAGCACAGAGCCGATTCGCCGTGATCCAACTGGATACCCTTCCTCGTGTTCTCGCCTTGCTTATATTCTTCCGTTACTCCAGGCTGGGCCGAAGTACTTGACGTTAGGCTTGACGGGCCGGCTTGATCTTCTGGGTGAATTCATATTTCCTTCGTGGGCCGAGACGAATTCAGCGCTTGACTCCTGTCGCTGCTCCAGGTCGGGTGTGCCTCCTGCACGGTTCCTGACACCCACCCTTCCTTTAGACACAGCTTGTCCCCAAGCTGGTGCCAATGGGAAACGAGTGTACAGCTCTTCATGATCTTCCCAGGTAGCTGCTTCCATGTCACCAGAGTTCCATTGAATCAACACCTGCACGACCGTCTCGTTTGCCTTCTTGTGCCACCGTCGGTCTAAAACCATACAGGAATAGCAATGCTATCAGTACTATGGGGAAGTTGGTGGGATACTGGGGTACCTCTGCTCAATGCCTGACGAAGAAGCGAGACGTGGAACACTGGGTGGACCGTAGAACCTTCTGGCAGCTGGAGTCTGTAAGCTGTATTACTGATTTTTGCCAACACACGGAATGGTCCGTAATACTTGAAGAGCAGTTTGTGATTAGCTCTCGGGGCCACTGACGCCTGTATGTAGGAATGGAGCTTCAAGAATACCATGTATCCGACCGAAAACTCCCGGAATGACCGGTTCTTGTCAGCGTTTTTCTTCATGATTTGTTGCGCGCGTAACGGATGTTGGCGCAACAAGTCATGGACCACACGTCTCTCAGACAGCCAGGACTGAACATTGGACACCACACACTCCTCAGGCACTTCAATGCCCCAATGCCTTGGTTCATGTCCATAGAGCACAACAAACAGTGAATTGTCCAATGTTGAGTGGTAGCTTGTGTTGTACTAGTACTCTGCCATGGATATCCTGGTGCTCCATTTCCTGGGACAAGAATGAACAAAGCATCATAAGTCTGTTTCGACACATTGATTCAATCTCTCCATTTGCCCATCGGTGGTTGGATGGTAAGTTGTGCTTAAATTTAGCTCTGTCCCAATGCACTTGAATAGATCTCTCCAAAACTTGCTGGTGAACACTGGGTCACGATCAGACACTATTGACTCCGGTAAACTGTGCAATTTGTATACCCAATCCACAAACTAGCAACCTTAGCAGCTGTGTAAGGATGAGATAGTGGGATAAAATGACCATACTTGGAGAAGCGATCCACAACCACCAGGATACAGTTGTACTGCTCAGACTGAGGGAGCCCTTCTATGAAGTCCATGGCAATGTGTTGCCAAGGGCGATGCGGCACTCGCAAAGGTTCTAACAAGCCTGGATATTTGACTCTTTCCGGCTTGGCTTGTTGACACACTTGGCAGGCTTGCACCCAGTTCTTTATCTGTTTTTTCATTCCCGTCCATGAGAACAGAGCTTTGACTCTTTTATAAGTTACTGGTGCTCCAGAGTGCCCTCCCAGAGTACTGCTATGGAAGGCCAGAAACAACTTTTCCTGCAACTTCTGATTGGTGCCAATCCAAATTCTCCCATTGTGTCGGATGAGACCCTTGTCCAGACGGAATAATTGCTTGGCTGTGGGGTCAATAGCAAGAGCAGCTAGAAGGTTTTGAGCATCAGGATCCTGAGAGTAACCCAGAAGAACCTCTTCCAACCATGTTGGCTGGCAAGAAGTAACCGCCGTGATAGCCAAGATTTGATCATGAGATTTCCTAGACAGAGCATGAGAAACCGTGTTAGCCCGTCCTTGCTGGTACATGATCTGATAACGTAGACTAAGCAATTTGGAGAAAGCCTTTTTCTTCCAAGGAGTGTTAATGCGTTGTTCCTCCAAACGAACCAAGCTTCTTTGATCAGTTCTGATGATAAATTCAGAGTGTTGAAGGTAGGGTCTCCAGTGTTCAACCGCCATCAAAATAGCAAGATACTCCTTTTCATAAGTTGATAGACCACTGTTCTTGGGTCCCAGAGGCTTGCTCAAGAAGGCAATAGGATGTCCCTGTTGGTGCAATACCGCACCAATGCCACTGTCACTAGCATCAGTATCCACGGTGAACTGTTTGTTGAAATCCGGAATAGCCAACACGGGAGCTGTAGCCAAAGCTTTCTTTAGTATCTGAAAAGCCTGCTCAGTCACACTACTCCATTTATACAGTGTTCTTTTTGACAAGTTGAGTCAATGGTTTAGCAATGATACCAAAATGCCTCACAAATTTTCTGTAGTACCCTGCTAAACCCAAGAACCCTCTGAGTTCCTTAACATTCTCAGGCACTTTCCAATTAAGAATTTCTTTTACTTTGGAAGGGTCAGTTGCTACTCCCTGGCCACTAATGATGTGCCCCAAATAAGCTATACTTCGCTAAGCAAACGCACACTTGCTCAACTTGACTTGCCACTTATCTTTCCTCAGTAATGACAAAACCCATGACAAATGATGCAAATGATCTGCCAAATTTTTGCTGTAGATCAAGATATCATCGAAGAAGACCAGTGCACATTTCCTCAACACAGGCTTCAATGTAGAGTTCATAGCAGCTTGGAAAGTAGCATGAGCCCTAGACAAGTCAAATGACATGACCTTGTATTCATAGTGACCAGAATGTGTATAAAATGCTGTTTTATGTTCCTCCCCAGGCGCCAGACGAATCTGATGGTACCCTGCTCTCAGGTCCAGCTTGGAAAACCACTGCGCTTGAGTCAGCTCATCAATGAGTTCATCTATAATCGGAACAGGAAACTTTTTGGGCACTGTCATTGAATTCAGTCTCCTGTAGTCAATACACAGACGCCAAGTTAAATCCTTCTTCTGTACTAGGATGGCAGGGGAAGCAAAGGAGTTGGTGCTATGTTGAATTACTCCATTCTTCAGTAATTCTGTCACATGTCGTTCTATTTCATCTTTCACATGCGGGGTATGTCTATAGGGTCTAATTTGTACTGGCCGAGCCCCTTCAATTAGCTGAATAGTATGATCACAGTCCCTTTTTGGAGGTAGACCAGCCGGATCAGAAAACACATCCTGAAATTGCTGCAGAATATCTTGGACTTCTGGAGACAATTCAGCTTTTGCATGTTCATCAGAAGAGGCAACTTGAGTAACTAGCACTTGCTCAATATCACCCTTTTTCTATAACCCAGCCAACTGCTCCACACTGATTGTGTGACACACAGAAGCCTCAGCCCCAATGCCTTGCAGAAACACAGGCAAACCAGCATCCATTATCCTTAGTCTTTTAGTGGGCCAATCAACAGACATCGGACTATGTTTATATAACCAGTCCTGGCCTAAGATAACATCGAACGCTCCCAGCTGCAACAACTTGAAATTGGTAGCAAACTTATGACCCTGGGCTGACCAGCTACAATTAACAATTTCCTCAGTGCAGGACAAAGTCCTGTTATCTGCAATTTTGACTTGTACCGGGTTAACAATAGAAGACACTTGTTTCAGGACATACCGCATCTTGGAGTTGATAAAAGAAGCTGTGCTACCAGAATCAACTAACATAGTGACTGAGTGCCCTTGTACCCACCCTCTCAGCTGCAACACGGATGGACTGTTATCAGAAGATGGCAAGTGATCTGACAAAGCTTGCAAGGAAACCACACAGAGAGACTCAGAGGCCTGAACAGTTGGTTCGGTATCTTCTTGCAGTCCCAAAGCATCAGCGCCCATAAACTCCAGCAATTCCTCCACAATAGGCAATTGGATTGTTGCAGGACATGTGTGTTCCCTTCCCCACTTTTCTCCACACTTGAAGCACAAACCTCGAGCTCGACGATAATCACAAAGTGTTTGTAGCTTAGAAGAATAATCATTGCTTTCCTTGTAATGAGGTTGTTGGCGATGGTCACGAACAATATTGGTGATGTTCTGGAATACATCACGTCCCAAAGGAGGTAAAGGCAGGGGCAATGGTCGCCCCTTACGTGTCGTATCCTGGAACCGATGACTCGTCGTCTTGACACTATCAGTAACCTCCTCTTGCAACAGAGCCAGCGCACAGGCAGAGTCCAAGTCCGGCGGTCATTGCACCATGACCACCGCTCGAATTTCATAGCGCAATCTCTCGATGAACCGAGTCAAAAAATACAGAGGATGAATTGTATCAGAGTAGGCCAACAAATTATTCATGATATGCTCAAAACGCTCTATGTAATCTCCTACAGTATCTGTTTGTTTGAGTGTGTAAAACTGTCTAATAAGCATCTGGTGTCGATCTCTCCCAAATCTAGTACAAATCAGAGTACAAAAACTGCTCCAATCGAGACTAGCTAATTTTTTTCTGACTGAATGTAACCAACTCTTAGGGGACCCAACAAAATTCAGAACAGAGATTGACACCCGGTATGACTCGTGAATGGAAAACATAGCAAAGTACTGTTCGGCCAGTGTTTGCCACATCTGTGGATAATCCCCATCAAACACCGGAAACTGCAACGATGGATTAGCTTGGCCTACATGTGCTAACATCTGTCCCATGGAATTCTCCGAATCAGAGCAAGGTGATCGCAAATGGCTAGGTGTTTGGAAATTGGGCATACCCGTGACCGGCGTGGGCACTGGAACCGTAGTCCCAAACGCCGCCCCCCGGTGGAACGTAGACTCGCCGAGGCCTTGCCTGAGATCCAGCATCGGAGGTCGCTTGGCGACGAGCGGGGGCATGCCGAGCCCATGGGCGTCAGCGAGATGAGCCACCGCTGGATCTCCACCAACTGGTACCGTCGCCGCACCGACCGGCTGCTTGAAGGACGCCTGCTGCTGGAGGGCAACAACGGCGGACTGGATCTCATCGACCCGTGCCTCCAGTCGCGGCCGCCATGCGTTGAAGTCGTTGGAGAGCGACTCCATGGACTTCTCCACCGCCTCAGATCTCAGCGACAGCTGCGACGTGACCTTGACTGCCGAAGCATCAATCAAGCCCGTGAGGTGCTTGAGTAACTCTTTGGCACTCTCATCCATGGCGGACTCCCGATTTTCCCGAACTACTTTTTGGTGGCGGGTTTCAATGATGGACGCCAGATCTAGGAAAAAAAATTCTGGTGGCGGAAGGGGATGGGATGGCTCTGATACCAGGTGTAAGGGTTTCTCTCGATTCACAAGTTGGTCACAATATATGGATACAAATTCGGATTCGAGTCCGGAAGAAGGGGATGAGAAACATAGAGAAAGAGAAAGAGAGATGAGAGCACAAAGCCGATTCGCCGTGATCCAACTAGATACCCTTCCTCGTGTTCTCGCCTTGCTTATATTCTTCCGTTACTTCAGGCTGGGCCGAAGTACTTGACGTTAGGCTTGACGGACCGGCTCGATCTTCTGGGTGAATTCGTATTTTCTTCGTGGGCCGAGACGAATTCACCGCTTGACTCCTATCGCTGCTCCAGGTCGGGTGTGCCTCCTGCCCGGTTCCTGACAATCTTTATAAGTTTCAGCAATGTTAGGGCGGTGCCCTCAAGCGGTCCCCCATCACGGTGTGTGTGGTTTGATTTGGATGGTGTGACACAAGCAAAGGAAAGCAACCGTGCGCGACATATACTCAATTGTAGTACTCTCTCCGACCTAAATTAGTTGACTTAAATTTGCCTATATTTAGATGTATCTAGCATTAAAATATGTCTAGACAAATCGAAGTCAATTAATATGGGTCGAAGGGAGTAGAAAAATTGGATCGACGTGTTCTCTTTGTACTCTGCATGTCTAACACAAAACACAATCAAAGCGGCCTCTAAAGAAAACGGATTGGTGTTGATCCAGACTGAACAAAAAATCAGTTTTAGTTCCTATGTGTTTGGATCACCATATCTACCGAATAAGGACACAAGCGTTCGATTTGCATCATTGCATGGCCATGGAATTTCCTTGCTCTAAGGACATCGGCTGGGGCGCAAACTGAGTTCAAATTCACATATGGATCAACTTTGGCGGAAAAATTAGATCATGCAACAACTTCCAATCAAAAGTTTTTGCTCCGTTGCATCACATGGGCGTTTGTGCTAGTTATTCTAGCAGGAACAACTGGACCGAAGAAAAATGATCCAGTTTTGGATGCTAAAAACTAGGTAGATGTGTACACATTCAATTTGCGAAGTTATCCATTTTGTTTTGGGAGCATTTGTACTTGGGTCAATCGTGTCATGACGGGGGACCACTTCCCGTGGATCGTATGAGATTATGAGGCATGTTTGCATGCTGCAAGTTGACGCTGGTCCAGCCATGTATGATCGATGCGTTGAAGACGACGTGGATGGATCGCGATCGAGTTGGTAAGAAAAATCAAGCAGCCGATTTAACGGCTAAAGAGGCTCCATGTCGAGCCACCTATGAGCCACGCCAAATGATTATGTGTACGTAGTTCACCATTAAAATATGCAGTTATGGATGGACTATATATAGTGCGCGATAGTAGTATCTCTCTTCTAGATACATTTTAATTTAGACAAATCTAAATCAGTTATTTTGGGACTTGGCTTCGAATGATCTTTGTATTCTCTTTGTAAGGTTCGTTGAATAATTAATAAAGCAGGTTGTGTGCATCTTTTTGATACAAAGGCCGGGTAATACCTTCATTTCGGAAAAAAAAAGTGAACCTTGCGTCCCTCCCGTGCTAGGCTCCCCTACCGCCGCCGCCGGCGGCGCCTCCACCCTGGATTTCTAGTTTTCACCCGTCCCCGTGCCTCCAGCCACTCCGGCCGGCATCACACACAGCTTCCGTGGGAGCCCGAGTGGACTCCTGCGCGTCATATCTCCCTCTTCCCCTCATGTTGTCCAAAGTAGATCTTGGCTTTGCGCCCGACTCATCCTTGTCCTCTAGGGAGAGCTCCACCTCCATTACCTCTGCGCTTGTGGCTGCGACCACCTCCAAGGCGGTGGCGGATGCGGCGGCGTCGCGATGGGGTAGGGTGGCTGCTCTTGCGGAGGCAGAGGCGGCTAGGGCCTTGCCCCTTGTTGTGGCGGTTGTGCCTGGCCCTATGGTGGAGCGGGCTTGGGAGCCTCCTGCGTGGAAGTGGTGTTCCCCGCCGCGTCCTGCCTCGGGCATGCTGCCGGCGCCGGTGCCAAAGAAGCCGCTTCCGTCGCAGATGCACGGGGTCTGCTACAACTGCGGCGACGAGGGACACATCCGCCAGGTCTGCACGAACTAATCGCGGTGTTTCCTCTGCGGGAGCGAGGAGCACCATTCCAAGGCCTGCCAGCGGCCGCGCAGCCCTTCCGGTGGCGCGGCGGAGCAGCAGCGGGTCCCTGTCAAGCAGCGCATCGGTCCTTTGACTGCGGCCTCGGACCCCCTTCCTCCTCCTCCGCCGTTGCCGGGCAGGCTAGCCAAGGCCGTTCTTCTACCAGGGTGGCCGCTGGTGGGGCCTCTTGGGCGGAGGTCGTGCGCTCTCCGCGGGGCGGCGCTCTGAGGCTGTTTGTCCCGTTCGCGGCGGGCGTTAGCAACGCCGTGGAGGTGCAGGAGGCATCAGGCTTACCTGGCAAGCTGTGCATTGTGGACCCCACGCCGGAGATGTGCAGGTTGTAGGACCAACTCGGACTTGCACTGGTGGGTTCGATCGGTGAAGGCGGCCCGCGGCTTAGCGTAATGCAGGCTAGCGAGGTGATCACCGACGACTTTCGGCTTGCGGTGGATGAGCTACACCTGGTGAAATTCCACCCCGAAGACTTTCTGCTGCTCTTCCGCACGGTGGCAGCGCGCGAGAGTGTGCTTTCGACGGGGGATGGGGGTTGCAAAATCCTTGGCTATGGTTGATCGTGAAGCCCTAGCGGCGGCAAGACGGCGCGTCTGAGCAGACCATGTTCTCAAAGCTGGAGGTGGAGATGGTGGGGATCCCGGGGCACGCCTAGGAGCTGCGCTCTACGGAGTCTCTTCTCGACGACAGTTGCTGGGTGGATGAGGTGGACTTTTCCATGGCCGGTCGGTATGACATGTAGATGTTTCACTTCTCGGCTTGGATGTCGGACGTCGCCCGCAGTCGGGTGAGGGGCTATGGCTGCGCCCGCCTCGCAAGGGCCGGAGGTTTAGGGCGTAGCTCAAAGCCTTGCTCTACCCCATGCATATCGTGGTGAGGGTGGTGGAGCCCGAGCGGGAGACGACCTCTAATCGCTCGCTGGATGTCCATAGGTGGAACACTGGTGATAGTGGACACGATGGGAGGCCTTCTAGCGAGGATGGGAGTTCTACTGGTGCCCTTCCACCGTCGACGCCACCCCCTCGGTCTGATTATTCATCACAAGCTTGATCCGTGACGTGCTCCGCCGGCTCAGCATTGGCACTACGAGGATCGCCAACGTCGACGCAATGAGGCCCGGGCGGTTCCAGTCGGGCCTCCTGCGGTAGGGTCGGCTGTGCTGCCGCCACCCCTGATGGTAGGGATCGCGCCATCTGCGTCTACGGTGGTGGTGGAGACTGATGTTTTGGTCCCTACGCTCCGTTATTCGGTCGTGGCG
The DNA here is from genome assembly GCA_910589775.1 of Avena eriantha. NCBI lineage: Eukaryota > Viridiplantae > Streptophyta > Magnoliopsida > Poales > Poaceae > Avena > Avena eriantha. The sequence goes on along the minus strand of OU342742.1, from coordinate 399,856,360 downwards.
GACGCAGTCTACATGTAGGAGCATGCCTAGGTCACCTCTCCGGCTCGCCGTGTCCAGGTGCCCGCTTCGGCCTCGCCGGTAGCCTCCTCCCGTGGTCGTTGGGTACTTTCGTGTTCTGTGTCCCCTGTGCAGACCCACAGACTCTATGGGCCACCCATTGGGGATGTTGTCGCCTCGCCATTGGCTTGCGTTGTGCTGGCCCATCCCGTCGTGGACCCTGGCGAAAGCCGTGCGGCGTGAGGTGTGCAGCCGCATGTGGTATGGCTTGCCCCTGGTATGGTGTTCGCTGTTTCTTCGCCTTTGGGCTAGGCCACTGCCATCTCTCTTGTGCGTCTTTCCTCGCCCATGTATCGTGATGGAGAGGTTGACTTCCGGGGCCATCGTCTGGACATGTGGGTCAGCCCTCCTTTGTCTCCTTCTTGTAACTTTCTTGTGCCATGATGCAAACAGAGCAAAGGACGAGGCTTTCAGCCACACGCACTTGCGCAATTCCGACATCAGCTGGTGTGGCCCATGTTCTGGTGGATAGGACGTCGCCTGTGGGGACTGGACTAGTACCAATTCCATTGGCAGTGGATTCGCGCTTTGGCGCTAGGGATGTGGGAGGGGGCTAGGGCCTTCCTCGCCTGGGACGGAGTTTGCGCAGGGGCTTTCGGTGTGCTTGAGTCCGCCGATCCTTTCTACCGTTCGCAGTCGCAAAGGGCGCCACCGGAAGACCGCCATATCTATAGATTTCAAGCCTAGGCGAAGCACCACAATCAGCATGGACATTCGGACGGGCTCTTCAGCTCTCAAAAAGGCGCATCAAAACCTTATGAAAAAATTGGCATTGTGGATGATGACGATGAAACTGCCCAAGTCTCGGTCTTGTGGTTTCCGTAAGTCTTCTCTATGTCGACACACCCTTCTTACTTTTTCGTAGTGTGGAATGTACGGGGTATTAACTCCCAGGCGAGGCAAGACCTAGTGTGTGAGTTCGTGGTGGATTCCAGTGCCGTGTTTGTTGTGCTTAGCGAAACTAAACTCAGCTCTATAACTTCTTTCGATATTATGGCTATTCTAGGGCCCCACTTTGACATGTTTGAATACTTACCGGCTTTGGGCACTCATGGTGGTATCCTTTTGGCTTCGCAATCTGACCGCATTCAGGCTTTGGCTTGCACTCGATAGGTCAATACTATCACTATGGAGATCACCCCAACCACGGGGGACAAGTGGTGGTTCACTTCGGTCTACGGGCCTTCGGTTGAGGCTGAGAAGGAGGCCTTTCTTGTTGAGCTTAGGGGAGTGGCAGTGTCTTGTCCTGGGCTGTGGGCCATGGCAGGTGACTTTAATCTAATTGTGGACGCACGCGACAAAAAAGGGGGAATTTAACCGGTGCCTCATGTCCAAATTTAGACATACCATTAATGGCCTCCACCTTAAAGAGGCCAATCTTATTAGCCGGGTGTTCACTTGGAGTAACGAAGTGTGGATCCCACTCTCGAGCAGTTGGACCACTGGTTTTCGTCGGTGGATTGGGAGCTTGCGCACCCGGACAATTTGCTCACTCCGCCTTCCTCCTCCATCTCTGACCACCCCCCTCTTTTGATGTCCACATATTGCAACATCACTTCCGAGCGTCGTTTCTAGTTTGAGTCCTTCTGGACCAAGCTGCCAGGGTTCAAGGAAGAGATAGAGAGGTTATGGACTTCATGTGGAGTTGATTCCAACCCCCTTGCCACCTTGGACATAATGTTAAGGGTGGTGGCCGTCAGACTCAAACGGTGGGGGGGGGGAGAAATCGGTGGGTAACATCAAGCTACAGCTGGCCATGGCGCATGCGCTCATCCTCTGTCTTGACACGTCACGCGAATCCAGGACGCTCTCATGGGAGGAGACTTGGCTGCGAAAGAAGCTCAAGCTCAAATGCCTCGGGCTTGCTTCAATCGAGCGCACGATTGCCCGTACGCGCTCAAGGTTGCCGTGGCTCGAAGAGGGGGATGCCAACATCAAATTTTTCCACATCCAGGCTACTTCGCGACGCAAAAAGAATGCGATCTGGAAGCTGCGTGGAACATATTTCTTTTGAGTTTTTTGACCTCTAGTTGGGGTCTTTGGAGTGTCGTGGATGCTCTATCGATCATGATGGATTGGTCCTCTCCAAACCAAACCTTTTGTCTCTTGAGCGCTCGTGGACTATGGAGGAGGTGTGGGGGTCATTAAGGTCCTACCCACGGATAAGGCCCCATGGCCTGACGGCTTCTCCATAAACTTCTACCAGGAGTGTTGGGGCACAATAAAAAATATAGTACTGGACGTACTTAACTTTCTTTTCTTCCGTCGGGACAGGGGTTTCATCTCCCTTAACCAAGAACTCATTGTGCTGCTTCCCAAAAAAGAGGAGGCGGTGGAGCTTCGTGACTTTCGGGCTATTAGCCTTGTCCATAGTTTTGGCAAGATCTTCTCCAAGCTTCTCGCGAAGAGGCTGGGACCTCATATGCATGAACTCGTGGCTATTAATCAGAGAGCTTTCATTCATGGATGCTCGATTTTGGATAATTACATGCAGGTCCAGAGCACGATCCGGGCCCTCCACCGTGGAAAGGAACCCTCTATCTTCCTCAAGATGGATCTCGCCCGTGCTTTTGACTCGGTTTCGTGGCCTTTCCTCCCTGAGGTGCTCAGGGCACGTGGATTCGGCGAGACTTGGTGTGCGTGGATTGTATCCATCCTATCCTCTTCTAGCTCCAAGATCCTCATTAGCGGGAATGCCACCGAGCGGGTGTGGCACAAACGTGGATTGCGGCAGGGAGACCCTCTCTCCCCTTTGCTATTTGTCATCATCATGGACACTTTGGCGGCCCTCTTTCGCTCGGCGGAGGAGCGTCTCCTTTTTCAACCATTGACCAGTTTTGGGGTGAAGTCCAGGCTCTCTTTGTCCGCGGATGATGTGGCATTGGATATCCGGCCTTCTGGGCTGGAACACTCCGTTGTGCAGAATATCTTCCAGCTATTTGGAGATGCGTCTGGGCTGAGGATGAACTTTTCCAAGTGTTCGGCCACCCTAATCCGCTGTCAGGATGTAGATGTGGAGGCCTTCCATGCGCTTATCCCCTGTCAGGTGGTGGAGTTTCCTTGCACCTACCTTGGGCTTCTGCTCTCCACCTCCAGGTCGACCAGACAGCAGCTCCAGCCCTATGTGGATAAGGTGGCCCATCGCTTTCCAACGTGGAAAGGCTCTATGCTTGATGTGTCCGGTAGACTGGTCTTGGTGAAGGCGGTCCTTTCGGCATTGTCCATCTACATGATGGCTATTGATCTGCCTCTGAGGATGATCGAGGCCCTTGAAAAGCTATGTCGTGGATTCATCTGGTGTGCCAAGGCCTCGACAAAAGGTGGAGTTTGCCCGATGGCCTGGGAGCCGGTTTACACTCCGGTCAAGTTTGGGGGGCTGGGTATCCGTAACCTCCATCTCTTGAACGAAGCGCTCAGGATTAAATGGATGTGGATCAGTCGGGCTTGTATTGATCGGCCCTGGACTCAACTGCAGAGCCCCTGCTCGTTGGTTTGCCAATCCTTGTTCTAGGCCTCGGTCAGGATCCGGCTGGGGAACGTCAATTCTTGCCTTTTCTGGATGGATAAGTGGATTCAGGGCCGCGACGTCAATTCGCTTGCCCCCTCCTCTTGGAGGTTGTGGACCCTAAAATTCTGTGCAGGCATTCGGTGGCCTAGGGCCTTCGAGGCATCGCTTGGATCTAGGATATCACTGTCGGCATGTCCGTCCCGGCTATGATCCAATTCCTGTCGCTTTGGCATGCGATTCGGGCCATGCCTCAGTTAGTGGACTCTCCTGACATTTTTGAGTGGATTTGGTCCCTGTCAAAAATCTTCTCTACAAAATCTCCCTACCTGGCTTTCTTCGAAGGGCGCGTCAGCTGGCTCCTGCATGAAGCCATCTAGACATGCAAGGCCCCACTAAAATTCAAACTCTTTGCGTGGAAGGAGGCGTGGAACCGGTGCTGGACGGGGGATAGGAGAGCGGCACGGCCTCTCTAACGTGGACACTTGCCCTCTTTGCTCGCAGGAATCGGAGATGATCGAGCACCTTCTCCTTCGATGCTCGTTCTCTCGTGTGAGTTGGTTCGAGGTCATCTCGAGAGTGGGGCGATTGGACCTCGCGCCTGGACCTGATTCGGACTTCGTGGACTGGTGATTGCATACTACCCAGAGCTGGCCGGTCAAGCAGAAGGCCAAAGTGAGGTCGCTCATCCTCCTCGTCCTTCGTTCAATTTGGATGGAGAGAAATGCTAGAGTCTTCACGGACAGAGCGCGACCAAATGTCAGACTGCTCGACGACATTGTCGCGCAAGCGGAGAAGTGGAAGCTTGTGGGTTTCTTGTGAGGAGTAGTTGTGTTTTTTTGCCTTCAGGCACCCCTTGTTGTGGATTCTGTATTTGTCTCTTTCTATCTATAAAAAAAGGCGTGCATTCTCGCGCGTTCCTGAAATAATAAGTTATTTATGGACGGAGAAACGACTCCCTCCGTTTTCAAATATAAAATGTTTTTAGCTTTGTGAAACTAATGTATCTAGACTCTTTTTAGAACATAGGTTCGAAGGGGTTTGGAGTAAACCTCACACTAAAAGGAGGCTAGATTCATTAGCTTCATAAAGATAAAACATCTTATACCCCCTCCCTCTTAAAATAGATGTTCGGATTTAGCAAAATTTGCATGAATTTAGACACTCTTTAGCATGTAGATTTATCTAAATTTTGATAAACCTAAGACATTTATTTTAAAAAGGGAGGGAGTATTTTAGAACGGAGGGAGTAGTAATTATATTCTCCAATTCCAATTTAACGGCAACAGCACCTAGTCCTTGGCACCTTGCTGCACGCTCGCATGCAAGCTTGTCTGTTTTCTAACTGTCCTTAATTATCTGGTGTCCCAGTGCAGCAGCTAGCCAGCACAATGTCTCCACGTACGGGCTTTGCTTGGTACATACAATACAATACAAAACAAAACGCTGCAGAGGTTTGTTTCTGTAGTACATGTGCGCCTACAAATCTCACTCTTGCAAGTTTCTGCTTGGTTTACTGCTGCCATCGATCTCCAGGAAAATGACGGTAGCTAGAGGATGAAGATTGTCGCGTCCGACATGGAATTCTGGATGGCCGATTAGGTGTCGTGTTGCTTGCCACTGTTCAAGACATTCCAAACCAGCGCCTGGCCTTCTGCTGCTTTCCCGTTATCTCACTCGATCAATCAATCAGTGGAAAGCAATGATGTGCACACAAGGTTGTCCTCTGCACCTTGTCTAATACCACTCCGTTAGCCATCATTTCTTGAATTAACTAGATTTAAGGGTGCGCCTTGACGCACGGTCTCGTAAAATTCGCACTAATTTATATTTGATATGATGGCAACAAATATTAGACGACAAAATGATAATATATTTTTTAGTTTTTTCTTTTCGTATGTTTTACAATTTAGGAAAAAAAAGTCGTGATAGCCTAAATAGAAGATGACAAACACTTATATACAATCAGGAAAATAGGAGGATATATTGCAATAACTAACATTGAGAAAACATGACTCTATCAAAAGTAACAGAAGGAACAACAAAAGTAACATATACATAACCTTCCTATGGGCATTGTCGCAACACAGTGTTTAGAGGCAACAACACAGAAGAAACGGAGACTCTATGTTGACTTTATGAATAAGTTGGCTTCACATGTGAGTTAAGGCAAATTCATGCTCTTTAGAGGAATGGTGATATAATTCTTTTTCAAATCGTTTATTCTTGTCCGTTGTTTTCTTCTGCTGCTTCCCTTCTCTATTCATGAACTGAACCATGTTCAGAGTTAGACATGACAGTCAGCAAACAGTACCAACTGGAGTTGCAAACTGAATAGAAAAAGGAAAAGGTATGGATGCATCAATCCGGCTCTCACAACTACTAAAGTATAATATCAATGTGATGGGAAATTCGTTTTTGATCTCGGGTCATGCAAATGCCCTTAAACCACAAACTCATGTCATGCAAAATAATAAGCATTCAAAGTTTCAAGCCGAAGGAGTGACATTCAGATAAAGAATCGAAGTGGGTATCTGGGCACAAGTGACTAATAAGCATAATAATAAGCACTCAAACCAAAGGAGTGTGTGCCATTCAGATAAAGAATTACACTAGGTATCTGGAGGCACACGTGCTGTAATTAGTCAAAATAAAGTGTCCCTGGTTCCAGTTTTAAAATGGCTTGATTCCATAGTTTTTTCTATGTTGTATTATTACTCTTTGACTACTCCAATAACTTGCAGAAAGTAACACTAATCAGTTTAGAAATATCAATAAGAAAATGAATGATTCATGATTTACCTTCAGAGTAAGAGCATCCCAAGTATATTCATTCACTTCCCTAGGCTTGTGCATTTCTTCAGTCAGGTTGTTGCACTCAAATGTTGGGTTTCATATGAATGCTTTGTTAAATATTTAAAATGTAACAATAGAATAAAGTACTTGGTTTGACCACAGTGAGGCAGGTCAAAATACAGAGAAATATGGGTTCTATTAGTACATGAAAAGTCACCCAAGACTTGATTAACCAGCATATTTTAAAAATCTATTAGTGTATAAGAATGAGACATCTACATCATTGTTTATGGATATGACAACCATGTAGAGAGGAACCTTGGATGGTCGCAGCCAGCACTCACATGATGCTTCCCCTTGTCATGTTCTCCGCTACTACTGCTTCATATTTTTAGCTGAATAAAACAAAATTGAGCTGAAGCTGCTTCATACTGTGACAACTATGAAGAGAAGGCAAGGGAATAAACTAAACAAATTGAGCATGAAGTAAAAAAACTTAGGTATCACTGTGATTATGAGGCATACCTTCTGCGCTGACCTTCAGAAGTCCGAAAAATATTAACATAGGTAGCAATCACCATACCCTCTTCACCCGTCTCACAATCTCATCCACTATCAAGGGTCACAACTCACTCGACCAAAGTGATCTGATAACAGCTGCAACCATAGACAACACAAGAAAATGATGCAATATGCTTGTACAAATTTGTAGGTTTTCAGCTGACAGCATTTTAAGCTTGTACTTTCATAAACCCACAAAACAAATAGATATAATTAGGACCCCAAACCTAGCTCAACTAATTCTAGAGGGCATAATAACTCTCAAGCAAAACACTTGATGAAACACATGAGCGTCAAGCACAAATGTAACCAAATAACATCCTCCCACTATTAGCTTGTCAAAGTTCACACCTACAGGAGTTTCAGTTGCACATGCCATTAAACATATAAAAAATAGAACCTGTTTCGTAAATCAAGATTTCAATTTCAAAATCTAGGTGACGGATTCCTGAGCATAATGTCAGGAAACAAAATGTATCGGGAAACTAAGAGGAAAAATGTAGGAGATTTAAATTCCTATGAAAAAAAAGTCAAAGACCGAGCTCTCTCAAATCATGGATGAAATAGGGAAGGAGATAATCTTGTCCTAGAGCAAGTAGATTTCAGAGACTTCGTGAATTGTACAAGAAGCATACCTACTCAGGTGGCAAAGATGACGTACACCGTATTCATGGGAAGGGAAACAACATAATAGTAATAAAAGGAGGCCTAAATTCCAATTGGAAGATGAAGGAAAATAGTGTCTCTTCAAACCCAGAACAATGCAGGATTATGAATCTGCTACCCATGATATGAAATAGGGGATCACCTAATTTGGTTAGAAATAGAGGATTTGATTATACTAAAACTAAATTTATTTAAACAGCTAGCTCACATAGGTATTATACACATGTATGGGTCACTGTAAATTTCATTCAGTTGTTTGGTGGATAAAAAATGGTTCTAAACTGGCTATGGACAGAGGGTATGTTTGGATGATGCCCACAACAACCCTACCAAAATTGGCTAGCCAATTTTTTTGGGAAGGATTCTGCCGCCCTTGGTTTGCCAAATTTTGGCTAGAATCAGTGAGGGCACAATAGGTGGTCCCATGGACAGCAAAAAATTGGCAACAAACCAAACAAGTGTGAGAAGATTTGGCATAACCAATATTTTAGTAGGGTGAACTAGGGGTATAAACCAAACATGCCCAGAATATGCGGATCGGCCATTAATCCTTACCCTCGATGATGCCATGTACAATAGTCAGAGGATAAATAGATAAGGTAGTACATAGACAAAGTAGTTTTTTCTCTGATAATGGCAGTACTACTTTTCCGTATTTATATTTTGTAAAATAGAAATCAATTAGAATGGAATAATAATAGCATTATTAAGAGGTAAAACTTAGGTTGATATAGTACCTTACAAGTTAACACGTAGTTGGGAGCCGTCGAAAGAACCCATAATGCAAAGCCGATATGACTTCCATAAATAGATATATAGTGAAACTTTGGGGAAAATTGATATCCAGAAAATTTCTTCTCACCTGCAATATAATTGATAGACTGTCTGCATGAGGTTGATCTATAGGCGATTAACTGTAAGTTTAGACCGATCTGCGATCACATATTACATAGGTAATTAAGGGTCTTAATCCAAACAGATTGAAAGCAATGCACAAGTAAGCCGTGGTTCTAAAATGAATTTCTCCTTCTATCCAGTTACCTAACAAGAGTCGTGCTAGGAGGAGCAAGCGAAGCACCATCCAGTGTTAATGCACCTATCAGTTTTTTGTGCTAGCATTTCTGTCCTTCATGCCCAGCTGAAATTCCTAGAAATGAATTAAAAGAACACCATATCTGAAGTCATAAAATAAAAGAACAATAACGGGTAATTGATTCGTCACCTTCTAGTAAGAATATGATAAATCTTCATCCCAGCTAAACAAGACCCTACAACCAAATTCCATTTGTGAGTTCCACTTTTAACTATAGTCTGTTTTGAAAGCTATTTAAAAATTTGCACTAATTTAAAGAATACAAACAGTGAATTGAATGTGCACATATTCAGAGTACTCACTTGACCAGATATACATATTCAGAGTGTAGATCACGGATGATTTAAATCTTGGATGCTAGAAATATACTGACTGAGCTACAATTTAATCTTGGATGATTAAAATCAGCAAACGATGAAGTTCTTTTTCTTCTGCTGGGTAGAGATCAGTGGTCGCCGCCATGCACGTTCACCATGAATAAATCCATGCACAGGTTTATGTCACGTGCTATGGTCTATGCCACTCTCACTTGGTATTCATCAAATTAAACATCCAGTGAGATGGTAAGGATGCATTTTATAGAAAGAAGATTAAAATAAGGATCTAATCTAGCAAAATATTCATCCACGAGGTGCTACATGGATGGACGGAAGTGGAAGGAGAATAGAAAGGGGGATAGAGGGAGTACCAGAGTGCAGTCGAGATTTAGCTGCCACCTACTGCAGCACTGCTCCTCACAAGAATTGCACGAGGTGGTGTGGTGAGGGGCGGACTACGTAATACAATGGCATGCTTAGTTCATTCCTATTCCACCTCCCGCCAGCGACGATCTCAATTCCGCCCGACCTTTCTCCATTCCGGCCGTCCACGCTCGATTCCGGGTGGATCGAGGGTCGTTGGTGATGAACCCATCCGAACCGAGCCCCTCCCCTCGCGGCCTCCCTCCATGGATTCCTCCTGACCATGGACGGACTTCGTGGGCCTAGAGGATACATGATGGAGAAGGGCTCACCTTGGCTTGCTGACCTCATCCATCTCTCCGACGGTGGCCTACATGTTGCCCCTCCTGCTGGGTGACGAGGAGGAGGGAGATGACATCCATCCGTCGCTTCACCACGTGCTCCTCCATGTCGACCTCTGCTTCCTCAATCCACGACACCAGTCCTGCCTCTAGCCCCCTCTCTCCCGGTACAGCCACGGAGAAGACCGGGAGATGGGGCTGTGGAGCATAAAGAGGAGGAGGAGGATTGGGGAGAGAGGGACGCTCGATGGGGATATGGGGGTGGAAGCAGCTCGCTCGAGATTTGGAGTTGAACGAGAGGGGAGTGGGGGAGGTACGCCATCGGAGGGGATTGGAGAGGAGAGATGGGAGAGATGATTGGATGGTGGCGGCTAGGGTTAGCAAGGTGTCTCCGGCTGAGCGCCGCGCGGTGCCATGCCCACAGCCCCTGCCGATTCGGTCCATACCCACTAAACACACACGGAAATAAAATAGATGATGCTGATATACGGGCCTGAATATCTCTTGCCCGGCAAATGACGTAGCTGGATCGAGTGGAGCGCACGCGTGGGAAGTAGCGAGGAGTGTGTGCCCCAAATTGGCAGTTTACTATTGATATGGGTAAAACAGTCTTACCACAAATGAATGGCTCGGATTTCATTTTGGCACTCGATCTGATGGCTCAGAATGGCTAGCACCTGTGGTGACCCCATGGGGGTGCACCAATTACATCTTCGGATGTATGAAAGAAATCAATCACACGTGACTCATGGTTTCTAGCTTGCTGCGTTTCTTTTTCAAAGAATCATCTCTTAGATTTTCATCCACTCATTTTCTCATTCGGAATTAATTCAGGGTCAAAATTCACTGGACAGTGATAGATTATGAGACGTAGATGCTTCCAGGTGCGGAAAATCCATATTAATCCCCAACATCGGTCGAGGTCTTCCGCGTTGAATGAAAAAGTTTATTTACTTTAACATTTGTATTTTACCCACACACACATTACGAGTTGTAACTGTTTGCAAACTAACTGCTGCTTCTGGCCGGGAGTATAAATCTAACCTGATAAAAAAAACCTAAAATCCCGGAAACAGGCTGAGAGTTGTAAAACCCTCTATTGTTTCGCAATGAATGATATTTTTTTAAATAGCAGAGGTCTTCGTGACCTAGAAACACTTACACGTAGCTCAATGTTCTCTGGGTTATAATTTGGATTTTGTGGCTATTTCGAAGATAGCTAGATGAGACTTTTCGCAAGGTTTCCTGAACCGTCTTTCTGACGGCATAGACTTTGTATGGGACTCTCGTCCGTCTTGTGGTCGATCCCGGGACATATTAGTTAGCGTAAGGCCGGTTAAATTCACACGGAGTCTAGTGGCCGTGTATGATGCTTTTCAAGATGTTTTCCTTCACGAACTGGTTAACTTTGCAAAAGACAATCCATACCCTATCCTTATAGGGGTGATTTTAATTTGTTACATTTCCCATGCGAGTTGTAACCGTTTGCAAACTAACTGCTTCTGGCCGGGAGTCTAAATCTAAACCTGATAAAAAAAAACCTGAAACCCGGGAAACAGGCTGAGAGTTGCAAAACCCACTATTGTTTCGCAATGAATAATATTTTTTTAAATAGCAGAGGTCTTCGTGACCTAGAAACACTTACACGTAGCTCAATGTTCTCTGGGTTATAATTTGGATTTTGTGGCTATTTCGAAGATAGCTAGATGAGACTTTTCGCAAGGTTTCCTGAACCGTCTTTCTGATGGCATAGACTTTGTATGGCACTCTTGTCCGTCTCGTGGTCGATCCGGGGATATATTAGTTAGCGTAAGGAAGGATACCATGGATGTGTTGGACTGTTCGGTTGGGGATTATCACATCAAACTCCACATCTGTAACAAATCCGATAAATTCACACGAAGTCTAGTGGCCGTGTATGATGCTTCCCAAGATGTTTTCCTTCGTGAACTGGTTAACTTTGCAAAAGACAATCCATACCCTATCCTTATAGGGGTGATTTTAATTTGTTACATTTCCCATTCGAGAAGAGTAGAGGCCGGTTTTATGATCATTGGCGTTTTTTATTCAATGATGTCATTGATAGCTTAGATATAAAAAATGTTGCAATGACTGGAAGACAGTTTATTTGGAAATAGTCTCCCGGAACCTAGATTTGAAAAACTAGATCGTGTACTGATGGACTCTAATTGGGAAGATAAATTCCCACTAGTCTCAGTACATGCTCTAGAGCGTATCAAGGCATTGTCAAACCATGCTCTCATTCTAATGACGAGTTTTCCTAGACCACGGTGTACTAACCGATTCAAGTTTGAACTTGGATGGCTACATTGAGAAGGCTTCCATGATTTGGTCAAGACGATTTGGGATACCTGTTGCTGGTAACTCCAATCCAGAGGTGTAATAATAAGTTGTGTGCAACACAAAAATATCTTGGTGGTTGGACACAACATACAACAGGTATTCTGAAAAAAGGAAAGTTAAATTTTTTGTCTATTATTGATGACCTCGAGGCGTTAGTACAAGTTTGATCGTTCTCGGAGCTGAAAATTTAGCTTAAGAGTCAATCTAATGCCGATATAGCAAGATTTATACGTGAGGAGGAGCTTAAATGGTATCAACGTGCCAAATAACAATTCATTCTGGAAGAAGATTCGAATACAATATACTTTATGGTGTTACTATTGGCAATGGTAGACATCGAAAGAAACTTATTCATTCTCTCATTTAGGACGAGGGGTTGATTGAAGGCCATGAACTGCTAAAGGTGTAGAATTCTTATAAAGGTCAGTTTGGAGCCCCTGAAGAAGATAACTTCACTATGGATGAGTCCCGAACAGAAGATATACCCCAAGTTTGAGATGAGGAACAGTTTTGTAACTGCTCCATATTCGGAGGAGGAGGTCAAAATGTTGTTTTCCAAATGGAACATAACAAAGTTGGACCTGATGGTTTCCCATCAGAGTTTTACCAAAACTTATGGGACATAAAGTCTGGTCTGCTTGAGTTGTTTAGTTCTTTGTAGACTAGACTACTAGAGTTGTTTCATCTAAATTTTGGTGAGATAATTTTATTACCTAAGAGCATCTCCACTAGCATTCCTAGGAGGCCATTCCCAGGGCATTTTTTCATCCGAATTTACACAAAACGTCCCAGTAGCATTTCCAGGAGGCGTTCCCAAGCCGAATGTTGCGCCGTTTTCATCCGGCGTTCCGAGGCCGATCCCAGGGCACTGGGAATGCCAGACAAAGCTACCAACCACTCCCTCTCCAACACGTGTCCCATCTGACCCCACGAACCACCTCATCCACCACTCCTCTCCAACACGTGAACTAGCTACCTCGCGTGGAGGTACTCTAGCGCCCTCGGCGTACGCCCGGATGGCGGGCTCGGGGAGGCAGCAGCCTCGAGCTGCGCCATGCTCCAGATCTGCCTGAGATGCTTCACCGCAGTCCCGGAAGTCGTCGTGGAGGCCAAGCACCGACCAGTAGTGGTGGAGCTTTGCGAGGGGGATGCGGCGGTGGGTGGTGACCGACAAGGAGATCGGAGTGGAAGCTTCACCGTGGGCGCACATGCCCGCTAGTGCGGCCGCGGCGGTGCGGTGGGAAATTTGGCCTGGGACCCCGGCTGGGAAAGGGTGAGTCCCGGGAAAAAAGTTAGCTCCATTCGGAAAGGATCCAACAATATTGTCCAATATGCCTTCTTAATGTTAGATTTAAAATATTCACCAAAGTTGCAAGAACAAGTGGAGATGCTCTAAGGTTAATGAGGTGGACAGGATCCAACAATATAGTCCAATATGCCTTCTTAATGTTAGATTTAAAATATTCACCAAAGTTGCAAGAATCAGACTTAACTCTGTGGCTGATCATGTGGTTTATCCTTCCCAGACTATGTTCATGTAAGTTCGTAATATACTCGATGGAGTGGTCATCCTACATGAAATAGTTCACAAGCTGCACAGGAAAAAGTTAAATGGGGTCATTTTAAAAACTGATTTTGAGAAAGATTATAAAAAAGTCAACTGGTCTTTCCTTCATCAAACTCTGAGAATGAAAGGATTTTCCGAAGAGTGGAGTGCTTTAATACATATGTTTGTGTCTGTTGGTAGAGTGGTCATTAAAGTCAATGATGACATCGACAACTATTTCTAGACTAAGAAATTGCAAAGATAGGGCGATCCATTATCACCAATGCTATTTAATATAGTGGTTGATATGTTGAGTGTCTTGATTCAGCGCGCAAAGTTTCATGGCTAGATCGTAGGTGTGATTCCCCCTTCTTGTTGGTTTATCAATCTTGCTATTTTACAGTGATTGCACGCACCTTTTACCCTTGTGTCAACAGGATGCCGAATTATCAAGTCTTTTGTGAATATATCAATTGGGATTGTCATGTTATGTAATAAGATGATATTTCTAAGTGATAAATATCATTTAAATGCTTTTTCGTGCACCTAGGAGAAGAGAGGATGCGAGGGAAGGCTATTGTACGCTTAATGACCTACAGTATGAGCGGAGCTTTCGGCATTTAAATGCTTTTTCACGCACCTTTTAATGACTTACAGTGATTGCACGCACCTTTTACCCTTGTGTCAACAAGATGCCGAATTATCAAGTCTTTTGTGAATATATCAATTGGGATTGTCATGTTATGTAATAAGATGATATTTCTAAGTGATAAATATCATTTAAATGCTTTTTCATGCACCTAGGAGAAGAGAGGATGCGAGGGAAGGCTACTGTAAGCTTAATGACCTACAGTATGAGCGGAGCTTTCCCATACTTCCCACCTGTACTGCATGCTAGAACGTCCGCCTCGTCAAATACTCTCACCAAATGAAGATAGATTTGAGATGCGACATTCACAAACACCTCCAGCCACGAAACACCGCACCAGGAAGGGATCTAGAGGAGAAACTTAGAGTAGGGAAAATCCTTGCTACTACACGGATCATCATAAGATAACACATCATTTCATTCATCATCAACTGCTGCATCTCCATCATCACCATTTCCCCCTCTCATCCATTTAGATCTTGTTGTAATTCCAAATACGATTTTGGTTTTGCACTTGACTTTGCCTTTGTACTTTCAATCCTCCATATGAATATGATGATGTTGTTAATTTATTCTATGTGTGAGTAGTTCCCTTTATTGTTGGGGTGATGGAGAAACCCTAGCATTATTATGAAATGAAATAAAGATGATCTATAACTTTGATCTTTGATCTTTACTTGATCCATGATATTGTGTTAGATCTCTCTCTCTATAGATGGTATGTGAAGTCGACCACATAACATTTTTCTTCGTGACTAAAGATAGGGAAATGCCCTTAGGGCCTGTATGGGATTATGTCCGGTGCTACTTTGTGACTGCAAGCATTGGCTTATAACCTGCACAGTTAAAGGGGATAAAAGAGAGATTCACTAAGATTATAATGATATCCATGTGGAAACCCTTAATTGTGGTGGTCTATATAAGTAATTTTCTCACATACATCGCAGTGGTTATTTAGAGATGACCTCAATACTTGACCCGTAGAAGTGGCTTGCTCGTGAGACTTGTAGTGAACATCTTATTATGGAGCTCTCTCCACACATGTCAGGACGAAAGATATAGGTTATCCTAATTATAAATAACTCGCATATGCTAGTGGTGCATCTTATATCCCCGGGAATATTTTTAGCCTTATTGAGTTCCAACACCAATCCCAACACACTTGTTACTTTGTTTACTTGTTTTCTTTACTTTCTTGCATACAAACACAACTCTCTTTAAAATCCCCCTTTACTTGAGATCAAAGGCAACATACAAGTATACTTTGGTATATAGTAACAAAGGGCATAAAGACCTTAAACAAATAGCTCTCTGTGGGTTTGATACTCTTATTTCAAAACTAGCTACAATTGATATGTGCACTTGCAGTCATTAAACTATTTTCTAGTGTTGTTGCTGGGGAGCTAAGCACTTTTGGTTTTTGTTATTAGTTGCTAATTCTATTAATTGTTTTACTAAAGTTGTTTACTAGTTTCAGGTAAACACCATGACTGCACTCGGGTTGATTAATAAGCTTGATACAACCAAATAACTCGGGAAGTTTAATAGAGTATTCTTCAAGGAATTCCCGAGGGGAAACAAACAATAATATGAGGTTAACCCTCGTTTCATCACTATTATTCACTAGAAAACTTTTGTAGGAGACGATCCCGATGAGGATCCTTATGCTCATTTAATGATTTTTACTGAGTGATGTTGGACACTTAAATTGAAAGGCTATTCTGATGATGAACTAAAACTAATTTTTTTAGCAAATCTCTAACCAACACTGCTCTAGTTTGGTACAAAATTTGCCCTACAGAAAAATGATACTTGGGAAAAGCTTAAAGGAGAATTTATATTTCGATTATTTCCCAAAGTCAAGAGTACTAAGGTAACAAGGGCGATCACAAACTTCAAGAATCGCCCAGGAGAAGGTTTGGTAAGAGCTTTTAAAAGGTATAAATATATCCTTAATAGATGTCCCCACCATGATTTACCTGAATGGTATGTTTTACACATTTTCTATGGGGGACTTAACCAAGAAATAAAGCATGAACTTGACTGAAATTCTAGAGGTTCATTTATCGAACTAACTACAACTAAAGCTTGGGAACTTTTAGAAAAAATTCACCGTAATAGAGAAACTTAGGGATTCGATCTAGGCGGCGAAGGAGGTATATAAGTTGAATATGATTCTCTCAATGTTTATAGGGAATCCGATAAGGTTAAGGAAACTACTAATGAACTTCAACTTGATGATGATATTATCTTGAAAATCCGTTAGTCTTTTAAAGCATACATTGAAGCTCCAAATAAAAAATGGCTTCAATATACTCCGCCACCTAAGCAAGTTGAAGATGTAGGAATGGAGATTGTGGCCCATGTAGAGACATCAAGCGAAAGGGCACTGTATGCCAATCCACTTCCTTTCCCAAGATGGGTGAGAGAACACATGGTGACCCAACAACTTGAATAACAACTATAAGTGGAAAGAATGATCCTCAAAAATATAGAAGAAGAGGAAAAGATAGAGGAAGTCATTCAAGGGAGCATGCAGGAGATGAGTGAGGTAACTAAAGAAGATATATTGACTATGTATGCACATTGCGATATAGTTGAATTGGACACCGAAGAATCTCAATTTATTGAGGGTAAGGTAAAAGCTAAAGATGTTGGTAAACCCATTCTCCCTTGTACCTTTGGTGGATATTCTTATTGTGGCCTTTGTGATATTGGAACATCTGTTAACGTCATCGCTTATAACTTTTATTTAGACATCTAGGATGAACTCAAACCATATGAATTAGAAAATACGTACATGGCGATTATGCTAGCGGATAAAACACTCAGAATTCCTATGGAGATAATTAGAGATGTTCCAATTTGTGTTGGACCTTACAAGTACCCTATTGATTTTGTACTTGTTGATATGCCCACTGATATTTATTGTCCAATTATTTTTGGAAGAATTTTTTGAATACCGCAGGAGAAAACATTAACCACAAAAGGGAGACATTGTCTCTCAAGTTTGGCGAAGATAAAATGGATTTCCATTTCTCTAAATTCCAACACAAGCGAATTTATGAGGAGCTTTAAGAACATGAGAAAGAGAGACAAGAATAAGATAGCATTGCTAGTCTTGCCACTGTGTTTTATGAAACTCCTAATGATAAGCTAGAAAGAAGCTTGGTTGAAAATGACAATCTCCCTGAAGATATAAAGAATTCTAGAAATTGACGAATATCTTAACTCGGCCCCTATAATTGATCCTGAAATGAATCAAGTTTATGAGATACCCAAGAGAAAAGGAGATGAGGAACTTACCCCTCATACACTCAAACCTCTTCCTGAATAATTAAAATATAGGTTTCTTGATGATACTAAAAATATCCTATTATTATAAGTTCTAATCTTGTAGATAGGGAAGAGGGGAATTTAATGATGGTTGTAAGGATGCACTATAAGTCTCTTAGATATTATATGGATGCCTTGAAAGTCATTACTCCTTTGATAATCACTCATATAATATTTATGGAAGAGGGAGCCCAACCGGTTGTAGATTTCTAAAGAAGACTTAAACCTCAAATGAAAGAAGAGGTAAGAAAGGAGGTAATATGCCTCTTAGATGCTAGAATTTTCATGTGGAGGAAAGCGACTGGGTAAGTCATGTTCATTGTGTTCCAAAGAAAGGTGGGTTCATTGTAGTCCCGAATAAACATAATGAGTTAGTCCCTACTCGAACTATGGTTAGTCACATGATTGCATTTATTTTAAAAAACTTAATAAGGTAACACGAAAGGATCATTACACTTTGCCATTTATAGATCAAACCTTAGAGATACTTGCTATGCACTATCGTTTTTGTTACTTAGATGGATATTCAGGATTTTTCAAATAGATGTCCATCAAGATGATCAACTAAAAATAACGTTCATATGTCCTTTCGATTTATATGCCTATCGTCGTATGCCTTTTGGTCTTTGTAATGCACATTCTACCTTTCAAATATGTATGACCGCTATATTTGCTGATTATGTTGCAAATATTATGGAATTATTCATGGACGATTTCTTGGTCTATGGGACTTCATTTAACAATTTTCTCCATAATCTACATAAGGTTTGGAGAGATGTGAAGACACTAACCTAGTTTTTAATTGGGATAAGTACCACTTCATGGTTCACGAAGGTATAGTACTTGGTCACAAGATCTCAGGTAAAGGCATAGAAGTTGATAAATCAAAAACAGAAGAAATAGAGAGGCTACCACCCCCTCGAGATGTAAAAGGTGTAAGAAGTTTTTTAGGTCATGCAAGGTTTTATAGAAGATTCATTAAGAACTTCTTTAAGGTTGCAAGACCACTAACTAACCTCTTACAAAAGAATGCTTATTTTAATTTTGATAAAAACTATCTTGCTTCTTTCACCCTGTTAAAACAAACCCTTCTTAATGCTCCTATTATCAAACAACTAAACTGGAAAAGGCCTTTTGATTTGTTTTGTGAAGCCAACCATGAAGCTGTGGGATATGTTCTTTGTCAGCGTGATAGCGATGGATTTAATATCATTTATCATGCTAGTCGCACCTTAAATGGCACTCAAAAGAACTACCCAATGCCAGAAAAGTAACTTTTCGATGTTTGTCTTCTCTTGTGATAAATTTAGATCTTATATAATTGATTCGAAAGTTAGAGTACACACTGACCTTAATACCTTAAAAGAAATTCTTGAAAGAACCAACCTTAAGACAAGGATGATCCATCGGACTTTACTTTTGCAAGAGTTTGACTTGCAGATATTGCAAACAAAAGAAGAACAGGTCGAGACACCAATGATGATCGAAGAACCGAGACCACAAGGAGTGTCATCAATATGCATACCCCCATGAACTACCTGTTCTAAAAGAAAATTTTCTGTTTCACTTTGTAATGATTTTAGTAATTTCTTGAGACTGGCCATTTTCAAAGGGAAGAAGAAAACCATACAAAAGATGAAGGGAGATAAGTTCACAAAGCAAACTTCACAATCACCAGGTAGGTGAAGTAATATCAATCTTGCTCTTTTGAGATTTTAGTCATTGTTTTCCTATTATTTATTTTGTTTTTGAGTTCCTTGTGATTTTCTGAGGTTACTGCTAGTTTTCTGATACTAGTAAGGGTAGACGGTACGGTCGTATCCGCGCGTACCTCATCCTTTTTCTTTTCCGTTTTAGCATAGCGGTATGACCAAACCGTACAGGCGGCTCTACCCGTATGCTAGGTCGTTAAAACCTCTGTGAACTTCTATCCGTTTCGTTTGTTGATGATATAATACTGCCTCAGAAAATTCGCTAAGTAACTGGAACGGGCGGTCCATATGGGTTTAACCCGCCCGTACTATTTATTTGGAAAGATTTATACCGATGTCGGAAGGGTGGCTTTTTTGAAGTATGTCGGGTATGGGCGCACGGTACTGGCGGCGCCCGTACCGTTGGTCGTTGCCGCCTTATTTTCTTCCCTTTTTCTCCTTTTCTTTCCTATATTATTAGGATTCTTTTATTGGCCGGATTTTTACTTCTATTACGTGTTTTTCTCTACTGCTAACCCTTCATAAGCCTCTCCAAAGGTCTTTATTTTTATCTTGCTTATAGATCTCGCCAACGATGTTCCCCATCTTCTAAAAACCTTGTAGCTATGTCTGAACTTTGAGACATTTCTGAAGCCAAGGGAGATTTTCAAGTCTCCTCCTTGAGGGGTGTGATCTCGGAGGATGTCAAGAGGATAGCCGTCGAATAGAAAATAGAGGAAGAAGCTTGGTACAATCAACTAGGAGCTGAACATGGATTCAAGCTGATGGAGATGATCAAGGATGGGCGCAAGGTATTTAGCTTCATGATAGGG
This sequence comes from Avena eriantha, assembly GCA_910589775.1. Classification (NCBI taxonomy): domain Eukaryota; kingdom Viridiplantae; phylum Streptophyta; class Magnoliopsida; order Poales; family Poaceae; genus Avena; species Avena eriantha. The sequence continues at coordinate 399,836,242 of OU342742.1, read as the reverse complement.
GAAGATGGTGATTTTGAAGAAGTCCAGCTCAATCCCAAGGTAGAAGGGAAGTCAAGCATCAAGGTAAGGAGATTCAAGCCTCTCTTGATAGACTTGATCGTCGTATCAAGAAGCTTGAGGTAAAATCTATGGGATCTTCTAAGCATATTGAACTGTTGCGTCCCTATCTAGATCAGATGGATCTGAAGATAATGAAAAGGTTGGAATCCAACATCGACATTATCCTTCGAGCCACCAAAAGAAAACGATTGATATGTACAAAGCATGTGTGGCTTAGCTAGAAACAATTAGCGAGCATTGCAGGATTTGCATCATGATTCTGGAAGAAACAAACAAGACATTCCATGAGAGGCTCTACAACGCAACTGCTTCTTCTCCGATATAAAATACACCACGGTGGAATAATCACGATTGATCCCACCTGGCTTGATTCCAAGCTTGGGGAGATCTTTAACACCTTGTAATCTATCTTCCAGATTTAGCATGTCTATCTTCTTGCACGCATGTTAGGTTTTTAATTTTAAAGCTGCATGATCAACTTCCTTGGTCAAAGGGAAGTCGTTATATCCAGTGGGTTTAGAGACATTATGATATTTGAAGTGATTTTACTTTTTGATTAGTATATTAGATGTATGAATTAGGATGAGTTTTATGATAATTGTACCACTATTATGATTTTAGGATCTTCCACACCGATAAAGTAATGATAAATTATGAGAAGAAACTTTGTTAGCATGTTATAATCATTTAAATTAATAAGAGCCAAAAGGGTATTAACATGATACAATTTTGTTGTTGAAAGAAAAGAAAAATTAAGCTATCAAAGAATCAAAAAGAAAAGGTACAAGTTGAAAAAGATACTAAAAACATGATCATAGACTATTCCCTACTCAATCAAGTGCTCATCTTTATAATCTACTAAATCTTTTAAATTATTATAAATTATTAATACAAAAGGTGTGAAAGCCTCTAAGTCATATAATGTGTGAGAGTGTGATATGATTCATGACGCAGTTCTATATATGATATTATAATTATGCTTCAATTGTCTCATTTATTGTAACAACTCATGTCTCATGAACATGATGACCTTATCCACAAGTCACTACCTTGCTCGGGGATGAGAAAGAGTCTAGCTTGGGGAAGTTGATGGATTCATTTCTGAAGAATTTTTACCTTATGTCTTTGCATAATAAAGTAGATATAGGATTTTTGTATTTTACGATGCTTGCACGCACCTTTTACCCTTGTTTTAACATGATTCCAAATTATCAAGTCTTTTGTGAATATATCAATTAGAACCATCATGTTATGTAGTAATATGATATTTCTAAGTGATAAATACCATTTAAATGATTTTTCACGCACTTGGGAGAAGAGAGGATGCGAGGGGAGGCTACTGCAAGCTTAACGACATGCAGTACGGGCGGAGCTTGCCCGTACTTCCTGCCAGGACGTCCTCCTTGTCAAATTCTCTCACCAGGCGAAGACGAATATGAGATCCGACATTCACAAACACTTCTAGCCATGAAAGACCGCACCAGGAATGGATTTGTAGGAGGAACTTGGAGAAGAGAAAATCCTTTCTGCTACACGGATCACCAGAAGACAACGCATCATCCCCTTCGTCATCAACCGCTGCATCTCCATCATCACCATTACCGCCTCTCTCATCCATTTAGATCTTGTTCTAATTCCAAAGACAATTGTGGTTTTGCACTTGATTTTATCTTTGTACTTTCGATCCATGTGTGACTAGTTCCCTTTGTTCTTGGGGAGATGAGAAACCCTAGGATTATTATGAAATGAAATAAAGATGATCTATAACTTAGGTATTTGATCTTTTCTTAATCTATGATATTGTGTTAGATCTCTCTCTCTTTAGATGATATGTGACGTCGACCACATAGCATTTTACTTCGGTACTAAAGAGAGGGAAATACCCTTATGACGTGTATGGGAGTATGTCCGGTGCTACTTTGTGACTGCAAGCATTGGCTTATAACCTGCAGGGTCGAAGGGGATAAAAGAGAGATTCACTAAGATTATAAAAATATTCATGGGGAAACCCTTAATTGTGGTGGTCTATAGAAGTGATTTGCTCGCATGCATCAAAGTGGTTATTTAGATATGACCTCAATACTTGACTCGTAGAACTAGCTTGCTCGCGAGACTTCTAGTGAACATCTTATTATGGAGCTCTCTCCACACATATCATGACGAAAGATATAGGTTTTACTAATCATAAATAATTCTCATATGTAGTGGTGTATCCTATATCCCCGAGAGCATTTTTAGCCTTATTGAACTCCAACACCAATCCCAACGCACTTGTTACTTTGTTTACTTGCTTTCTTTACTTTCTTGCATACAAAGACTACTCTCTTTAAAAACACCATTTACGTGAGATCAAAGGCAACTTACAAGTATCCTTTGATAGACAGTAACAAAGGGCATAAAGACCTTAACCAAATAGCTCTATGTGAGTTCGATACTCTTATCTCGAAACTAGCTACAATTGATATGTGCACTTGCAGTCATTAAGGAAAGACTACAATTAAGATTAAGTAGTTGGAAAGATAAACTATTATCCTTTGGTCGAAGATTGGTACCCATAAATTTGGTACTAATTAATATGGTATTGTATATGATTTTCATCTTCCAACTACCAAAAGGCGTCTTAAAAAGATATGATTATTGTCGATCAAGATTTTTTTGGCAAGGAGAAGAAAAGGTATCGACTGGCTAAGTTGAGTGTTGCCTGCCATCCCAAAGACCAAGAAGGTCCGGGTATTCATGATCTTGAGATTAAGAATATTGTTCTCCTTGGAAAACGGCTCTCAAATTACTTACTGAAGAAGGGATTTAGCAGACTCTCCTTAAACGAATGGCTCGAAGGCTTTATCCCAAGTTCACTAGGAACTAGGAGACTCACATTTCTTGGCTGGTCTGATGGTGACGAAGAAACATTTCTTATGCTTTGGATCTTATTCAATTATAAGGATGGTTTAGAAATACAATTATGGAAGGATAAGTGGCTAGGGAATGCTACGCTCCGAGAATAGTATCTAGCATTGTATAATATTGATGGAGTCCTCTCCTCCAAATGTAACGTTCAGAAGGGTTTTAATAGGACCAATACTTGCTTCCTATAATATCGTGCTTCAACGTTTGACATCGTTCCATCTAGTAACAGGTCCAGATGAATTGTGTTGGAACTTAAACAAGGACAACAAATTCTCTATTAGTTCCATGTACAATTCTTTAATCTCGACTACCAGTTGATAATAATAGGAAAATCTAGAAGATGAAGATACCTTTAAAAAATAATTTTCTTACTTGGTACCTCCATCCGAGGGTATCTTACTAAAGAAAATCTTGTTAGGCGGAATTGGCATGGGAGTACAACATGTGTTTTTTGTCATCATTGTGAGACAATTAAAAATTTGTTTTTCCACTATAAATTTTTCCGTTTTATATGGTCAGTCATCGAAACAGCTTCGGGCTTGTATCCACCACGTAACATTGTCAATATATTTGGGAATTAGGTACAAGATATCGATAACAAGTACATGAATCTTCTTAGGGTGGAAGCGATTGCAATCATCTGGTCGCTTTGACTATGTAGAAATGATAAAGTATTTAATGATAAAAGTTCTTCTCTCTTATAGGTTATCTACCGATGTTATTGACGAGGGATAACCTTGGCAGTGCCCATGGTGATGGATTTATGGTTTCGTGGAAAAGAAAACGTTGGGGATTTCGCCGGCTGATCAGAACAAGGGAGTCAAAGTCGTCTGATTGCTTCTCAAGGCTTGTGGTACCTCTCAGTTGGCTGTTCCCATCCTTTATATAATAGGCTGGGTCCCGAAGCCATATACGGATAGGTTACAAGTTACAATTACAATACCAACATAATGTCAGTTCCTACACTTCCCTTATTTTGTAAAAATGTCTTTTCCTCAGATGCTTCTTGGGCCTTCCTTGTTTCTCCTTGGGCATTGCAGGTTGTAAGCCTTTATGTAATCAGGGTAACTAATCATAAGGACTCGAGTAATCATACCCATGTTAGTAGCCCCCCGAGACTTCAACTGAATCGTAGATTCGGGTTGAGTCTTAAAGACAATGTAAGCCAAAGTTTTCTTTATAAACGATTATTAATATATTCTTATTTACTATCATAGCGTAACATTCCAAGATTTTGGAATGTTAAATAAATTAGTTAAGTTGACTAAATTGTTTAACCTTGAAATTTTCTGGTCAAAAATAAATTTTGATGACTTGTTTAAAATTTTCCTAAGCCACAATTGGAAAGAGAGGATTAACATTACTATCCAAAAATATGAGTATTGGTTGGGAATCTTTTATATAAGTCTAAGAAAGAATTATTTGCACTTTATTCATATTAATTTTGAGTATTGGATATTTGATTATTTTCCAAACACCTTTCGCATTTTCATAAGAGAGGAAATAATATGACATTTCCAAACATATGTGTTGGAGAATATTCTATTGGCATTTAAATGTTAAATTACATTTTGGATTTTTTAGAATATTAATCATAATTTACAATTTATAGAAATGAATAGAGGTAAGATAATATGACTTCTTCAAAATTAAAGGTTGGAAATTAATTATATAATATTCTAGTTTCTATTGGATATAAAATCTTTTATATTTATTCATGGGAATTTTGAGTTTGAAATATTTTATTTTTGCGTTTAAAACATAGTACTAAAGCAAATTGTTTTTTTGGAAATGCATAAGTGGCCACATGTGGCCAAATTGCATAAACATATTTTTGTATACTAAATTCTTGACTAGGCATATATTTCATGAGCCCACCATATTTCTTGAGCTCATCTTTTTCTGGTTTTATTTTTAAAAGATTTTAGACAGTACCAGATATTTAGACCGTTTCATACGCAAAGAAAAAAACAAGATAGAGACCAGACGTGCATGCACCTGACACAAGTTGCAAAGCCGGGCCAACCCACGTACGATTGCATGAAGTCACATCCAATCGCTGCCCTCCTCCCTCTCGTTCTATTTTTTTCCTCTTTCAACGGCATGGACCTTCATGTCATCCCTTAGCTATAGCAAGAGACCAACCTCCTCACCGGTTATCTCATATCCAAGATAGTCGAGAAAATCTCGCCTTCGATCGATTCGGCCAAAATATAGACCCCTTCTTCATGCCAAAGCTCTCCAGAAATACTTAATCTCTTCCCTCGCTTGTTTTTGGTTGAAACCCTAAGCCATCGAACCAAACACCTCTCAAACCGATCTCGCCGGAGTTCTTCAGAACTGGAGTTTCAAGCACGACGTTTCGTCACCAGCAGCAATGTCCATGCCCCTCATCTTCTATGCTTTTATTTTCTTACTCTAGCTTTCCTTCCTTGACCGTTTTCCCATCCACAGGAGCTTCGGAACGAGGTTTGCCGTCGTTGCCAATACGTCCAGCCAGCTGTAGCGTACCTGGAGGTGCTGAAGGCCAGAAAGCACATGCGCGAGTCCGTATCGTCCTCAAGAACGTCGTCCTCGCCTCGTCAAGCCTCGGAGAACGCTGGATCGTCGCATGCATCCTCGCCCGACCTGCAACCGCCGTCATCTTCTTCGTCACCGACGTTATCTCACCGCAGCTGTCAAGAGCCGCACTAGGACTCGTCGACCGCGATGTGCTGTGTTGAGACAGAGCTATAGCCGTAACCCCTGGAGCACGGCTTCCACTGGAGCCGCTCCTGCGTCTAAACCCACGTGGCGCAGTTTCTTCATCACCGAACGCTCAAGCCAGCGCTGGTACACATGGTCGTTTGATCACTAGTGTGGTGTGGTGCTTTATTTTTATTTAAGGTGTACCGGATTAGATTCAGATCACATTAAATGTGTCTATATTTCTTAGACCATCGTACGGAAAGTTTGAAATCTTGTATCTATTAGTCTAGAATTTTCGTAGCATTAGATTCGTCTATCCATTATAAGAATTTCCAATTTTAAAATATTGAAATATGTTTGAATTTAAATCTAAGTTTGAACCTTTCTATGGCCATATTTTCATATTCGTAGATCTCAGTCAAAGGCTCTAATTTAGTTGAAACATGGCACTTTGTTTTACCGCATGTGTCGTTGGTTCAGATAGATTGATTATTCTTGTAAAAAATCCAGATCAGTGCCGCTAGCTTAGTCTGCACGTCTCAATTTCGAAATTCCACACCTTTTGATTATTATATCTAATCTAGATGGTAGTTTATGTTTTGGATCCGTAATAAAATTCTTTATCTGGTAGATTCATAGTTTGCTTTTTTCGGATATTCTTAATATGCTCAAATTCAAGTTTGAATTTAAAAATTATTTCGGCCATAATCACGCTCATTACATCCTAGAACGATATGTATATACTATTGTATATTAACTAAACAATTTGTAGTGTTGCATGTTTTGTTTTGTTCACGTGTTGCGTGTTTTGGTATTTGATTTCTTACGGTGTTTTTGTTTTGTCTCTTTATTTGTGGATGCTTATTATTGTACTGTATGCTATACGTTTGATTTACTCGGAGTGCGAGAGTGTTCACAGAGAATTAATCATCTTCAAATATACTATACACCTCTTGTTCTTATATTGTCCTAGTTTTGAATACTATGCATGTTTTGCTCTTCAAAATAGTAGTATGCATGTGTAGAATTGTTTTGGTAGATCTACATAGAAATATTTTGCAAGTGCGATGATTTTTATAGTATGCCATGATAGTTCTATAATTAGGATTTTACTTCCTAGTAGATTACCCCTGTTTTTTGCCAAGTACTGCTTGCTATGATATATATATATATATAAAGTATCGTTGGGAGGGTTCGAAAGACTGAAGAATTTCTAAGTAAAGCTCTCTCGAGTGAACCTTTTCCTCTCAAAACGTCCTTCGAAATAAAACTAAGTTTTCTTCTGAGCGGAATGGTTGCCGGGTCAACGAGTGGAATTTGGTGGAGGACGGCCGCCCAGGATCAAAGAAGTCTGCCATGTTTCAGAATTCAGAAGCTTCTAGTGCAACCACAATACATATGGGCTCTGTCTTGGCCTAGTACTTAGTGGGAAACCTCAGCTGGGTACCACCACTTGGAGGATTTTTGGCAAGGTTGGATCTGGAAGGTAGAGGGGCTACTAAGGGAAAGCCTCGCCATGGTCTTGTTTGTAAAATGACTTGATCATGGATTATGGGTAAAGTGCACAACCTCTCGAGAGTATTGCAATCTGATCAATCAGCCGAGTTCACGGAAAAGAACACTTTGAGCATCTGAAGGATCTTCCTCTCTCTTTTCAAACTTAAAGTTTTCTAAAACCCCATGGCGTGCGTAATATCTCTAATGGGTGGGATTTTGGGTACTTGGTGTGTCATATCGAAGTAACTTGGTGCGTAATATCCAAGTTCCACTTGGTGTGTAATATCCAAGTGTTAGGTTGATTGGACACTTGGTGCGCAATATGGTCATGTTCAACTCGACCCTATACTACTTAAACAAATGTTTACAAAGTAGGATAAAACCCTTCCTCTTTTCTTCTTACTTAGAGAAAATTGGCTTTATGAAAATGAACCCCAAAGGCTACTCCTAGCATTGCATGTAGAGTTAGTCTTATTCTTTTCCTGGTGTAATTTGCCAATACATTCAAAGTATTGACCAACTCGTTTGGCTGCACGTTTCATGTGTAGAATTTGGAGATCGTTGAAAGGTGCGCTAGGATCACGGGTCTTCACTCAACCTGCTTGTGGCATTGATGGGACTCCAAGTTGTATATATTTTGCTTCTATTGTAATAATATAAACTCTGGATTATTCGATTCATGTAATAAAGACTTGTGTTTTACATGATATTTCATTGACTGTAAGTGCTAGCTATTGATTCAGGGGCTAGCATGTTAATCACAGGGACTTAGGATCTCTATTGATCCGAGGTCACTACAGATGGTATCAGAGCACATGTTGACTGTAGATCGTGACCCTAGCATCGTAAAAACCTTAGGAGTAATATCTTCTAAGTTATTTCAAAAAAAGTCTCATACTTCTCATCAACTATCTTTGGAGTGTTCAAATTCTTAAGTATTTTCCCTTCAACATTAGATATGACCATTACCCACTTCAAGAAGAAACTTCTCTCAAGACATTCCTTTCTAAAGAAGATCATCTCAACGCTTCACTCAAGTTAGGACTAGAAGATCTACACAAAAGAAGTTCAAAGACTGAAGCTACAAGAATTGAAGACATCAAAGCTACAAGTGCCAAAAATGACATTTATAGGATGAAAAATTAATTATCGAAGACCTCAAAGACAATTAAAATTATGCAAATCATGAAGGTTAGAAGTGACCCATTAGGAACCAAAATTTGATAGACTACACTACGATTAGATGTGGTGATTTGTGAGCTGTCATTTTTGTGGTTTTCTTGACAGCAACAAATAAAACTTATTCTCAATACAAAATTTGTTTGTGTGGGTTGTCCATATCCTTCTTGCTAGGCTTTACTCTCCCTACCTTAAACCTTGAAGACGGAAGAATGGACACAAAACGAAGAACTTGAATGAGGGCGCCAAGCTGAAATTATACCACGTGGATCAAAATAAGAACACTCACATGGTGGAGGATGCAACAAGTCCTTGAATATAAACAACACACAAGTATTAGGAAACACAAGGATAAATGCTTACCTCCAATGTAGTTCTCTCTCATAGCATTTTCTTGCGGTATAAAACATAGTTCGGGTGAACTTGGCGTGATTTAATGTTTTGTTTGGTTTGTTTGTTTGTTTGTTTGTTTGTATGGGGTGTCTATATCTTCTTCCTATATTCTACTCTTTTCTTTCTTAAACCCACAAAGCAAAAGAATGGAAAAGAAGATGACATCAATATAGATGCAAATAAGATAGACTACCATATGGATGAACACCTAATGAATCCTCGCACGAGAAGCACGCATGAAACCTTCGAACGACGATAAGAAGAAATCGTCATCTTGTGTTACCGAGACAACCTCATTTTGTCATCCATATGTGTAAGACACAAGACAACGGCATCGATACGTCCTAAAGATTGATGTTTTGAAGAAATTCTAAGGCATTTAACCTTACATATACGTGATGTGAGTATGGAAGAATATCTAATAGAGTGCGACATGTCCGATAAGAGATTCCTTTTAAGGGTGGTAGCACTCTAGTGTAACCCGAACCTATTTCTTTCTAGCCTTCTCGAATCTCGGGGCGAGATTCCTTTTAAGGGTGGTAGTCTATAACATTCCAAGATTTTGGAATGTAAAAAAAATAGGTAAGTTGACTGAATTGTTTGACTTTGAAATTTTCTGATCAAAAATAAATTTTGATGACTTGTTTAAAATTTTCCTAAGCCACAATTGGAAAGAGCGGATTAACATGACTATCCAAAAATATGAGTATTGGCCAGGAGTCTTTTATATAAATCTAAGAAAGAATTATTTGTACTTTATCCATATTCATTTTGAGTATTGGATACTTGATTATTTTCCAAACACCTGTTTCATTTTCATAAGAGAGGAAATAATATGACATTTCCAAACATATGTGTTGGAGAATATTCTACTGGTATTTAAATTTTAAATCGCATTTTGGATTTTTTAGAATATTAATCATAATTTCCAATTTATAGAAATCAATAGAGGGAAGGTAATATGACTTCTTCAAAATTAAAGGTTAGAAATTAATTATATAATATTCTAGTGTCTATTGGATATAAAATGTTTTATACTTATTCATGTGATTTTGAGTTTGAAATATTTTATTTTTGCGTTTAAAACATAGTACTAAAACTAATTGTTTTTTGTTGGAAATGCATAAGTGGCCACATGTGGCCAAAGTGCATAAACATATTTTTGTATACTAAATTCTTGACTGAGCATATATTTCATGAGCCCACCATATTTCTTGAGCTCATCTTTTTCTGGTTTTATTTTGAAAAGACTTTAGACAATACTAGATATTTAGTCCGTTTCGTACGTAAAGAAAAAAAGATAGACGTGAAGTGCATGTACCTGACACGAGTTGCAAAGTTGAGCCAACCCACGGACGATGGCACGAAGTCGCATCCAATCGCTGCCCTCCTCCCTCTCGTTCTATTTTTTTTCTCTCTTTCAATGACATGGACCCACATGTCATCCCTTAGCTATAGCAGGAGAGTAACCTCCTCACCGGTTATCTCATATCCAAGATGGCCGAGAAAATTTCGCGTTCTTCGATCGATTCGGCCAAAATTTATACCCCTGCTCCACGCCAAAGCTCTCCATAAATACTTAATCTCTTCCCTCGCTTGTTTTTGTTGAAACCCTAAGCCATCGAACCAAACACCTCTCAAACCGATCTCACCGGAGTTATTCCGAACTGGAGTTTCAATCATGACGTTTCGGCCACCAACAGCAATGTCCATGCCCCTTATCTTCCATGCATTTATTTTCTTACTCCAGCTGCTCCTTCCTTGACCGTTTTCCCATCCACAGGAGCTCCGAAACGAGGTTTGTCGTCGTTGCCAATACATCCAGCCAGCCGTAGCATACATGGAGGTGCTGAAGGCCAGAAAGCACATGAGCGAGTACGTATCGTCATCAAGAACGTCGTCCATGCCTCGCCAAGCCTCGCAGATCGTGGATCGTCGCATGCGTCCTCACCCGACCTGCAACCGCCATCATCTTCTTCATCACCGATGTCATCTCATCGTCGCTGTCAAGAGCCGCACTTGGACTCGTCGACCGCACTATGTTGTATTGAGACAGAGCTATAGTCGCAACCCCTCGAGCACACTTTCCACTGGAGCCGCTCCTGCGTCTACACCCACGTGGCGCAGTTTCTTCTTCACCGAGCGCTCAAGCCAACGCTGGTACACATGGTCGTTTGATCACTAGTGTGGTGTGGTGCTTTATTTTTATTTAAGGTGTACCAGATCGGATTCAGATCAGATTAGATGTATCTATATTTATTAGACCATCGTACAAAAGTTTGAAATCATGTATCTTTTTGACGAGGGTTTAACTCATCAATGCCCATTGTTATGGATTTGGGTTTTGGAGAAGAAGGGAGCGCTGGAGACATCTATCGGGTAGCAAACAAGCACACAGGGGACTCGAAGATTTACCCAGATTCAGGCCTTGTAGAGGTCCCTACTCCTGCTTGT